>JAAWXA010000027.1:9470085-9656243 GCA_038090715.1 Florisuga fusca
GCTGTGGCGGGGGGTGAGGGGCCGCCCTGCCCGCCTGGGCGGAGGGGGCGGGCGGGCGCAGTCAACGTGTGCTCTCGCAGGGTTCGAGCAGCTGGGAGGCGGCGGACCTGGGCAACGAGGAGCGGAAACAGAAGTTCCTGCGGCTGATGGGCGCTGGGAAGGTGAGGCCGCCCCTCTTTCCCCCTCCCCCTGCCGCCACACGGGTACCGGAGAGGGAGAAATCCCTCACCCCCCCAACACATACTCACAGCGGCTGCCTAGGGGTTCCTTTTCCCCATGCAAAGAAACCTTACCTTGAGGAGGGAGGCCTGGTGCAGGCTGCAGTGCTCTAGGAAGGAAAAAAAACAAACCCACTCAAAGGCAGTTTCGCTTTGGGACCTTCCTTTCTCCTTTAAGGAGGATTTGGGTTTTGCAGCCGCGGCTGTTATGTCAGCAGCGGTGTAATGCAAAACATCAGTCTGAAATAGTCAAATCTCTGCAGCTTCCTCCCCACCTCACACCTTTATATTTTAAGACCAGATAATGGAATTGTTTATTGATATTGCTGAGAGATTCCTTGTTATAAACTAATAAACCTGTGTACTAGGTCTGTAAAATTCTCACTGGAAAAAAAAAATTTAAAAAAAGTTAGCTAATAGATTAAAACAGCAAAATAATAAACTTAAATAATCCAGGAAATATTTTTCATGATAAATGATCGAAACCAAAATATCTACTATGCTTTTTGCAAAAAATGCTGCAACACTAGTAAAATACAAATTGTGCTTTTTCCATGTACAAAATATGGTTTAATATTTTACAGTACTAAGGAGGTGAAAGTTAATATTCCTAGTGAATAGAAATACACTACCTATTAAAACATCCCACTACCACTAACCTTGCTGCTGCTTGGATACTTACTGCTGCTTGCTATGTAATGCCACTTCTTGCCTACAGGGGTAGATTTGCTAATGAGCAACGACTGAGCCAATATGTTAATGAACACTGTAAAGGTCCTACCTGATACTGTGACCAGTCTCAAAGTGGAATGATTGTAAGATGCACAGACTGAACAATTGCATAGTGCCAGAGAAAGATACCCAAAGGGTAAATTGTCAGAACCTGTATTAACAGTCCAGCATTGTGTAGTGTAGTTTTCATATCAGGTGATCACCATTCCTCCTTGTTTAGCTGATGTACTAGCATGACTTGTCTTCATCTTTGGAGTAGCAAGAAACAGAATGAAATAGAACCAGCTTTGGGGTGTGGGGAGATTAAAGATTATGTAGTTGTTGGGGGTTCTTTTTTAGAAAATTCAACAAAACAAAGATGAAACAAGTTCATCAAGAGACAGCACTTGTTATCTAGTAAATCTTACAGTTGGTTGTCAAGATTTGACAGCAAACCTCTTCCATTTAAGACTTCCAGAATGTTGGCAGAGCTGTCAGTGCACCATAAAGCTCCAAAACAAACTGCCTTTTTTTTTAGAAAGAACATACTGGCCGCCTTGTTATCGGAGACCACAGATCAACCTCTCACTTCAGGACAGGTCAGTTTATCCAACAGCTGACACAAAGTTGGAAATGGAACTCTTATTTAGGAACATCCCAGTACTTTGAGCATCATGGATGTTGCAGGGAAGGAATTCAGCTTTCATGGCTGAAGGTGAAGACAGATTAGGCTGTGGAGTTGTAGAAGTTCCTGGTTTCCCTTGTTAAATTACTGACAATTTCTTTTACTTGCCTTCTGGTTCAGCATAGTACTTGATGGTCATTTAAACCTGTGTGCAAATGCACTGGAAATTGGGGCCTATAGGTTCACAGTCTTGTTTTGCTTCAAAGTAAGAAAGAAAAGTTTTACTGCTAATGGTACCTAGCAGTATTATACTTCTTTCTTGCTGCCAGGTATGGATATACAAACCTCTAAATGACTGTGCATGGAAAAGAACGGGGTGATTTCTCCCCACACTTGAACAGGAAGATCTCTGTCTTAAAGTAGTGGGGTAGAAGCTGAAAATATTTGCAAGGTCATCTTGTCAGTCAGCAATAATTTGATGTGTAATTTGATGTATGACAATGGTAACTTCTTATCAGCCTTGCTTAGGTAGTAAGTCAAAGTACATTGAAACCAAACTGGGCTTGACTGTCTGAGAGAAGTTTTTACAAAGCTGTATGGAATAGCAACTGTCAGAGTTCCAGAAAATTTCTTTACCTGATACGATCCACTAGTAATTTTTCATTTTACAAAAAATTGCCTATGGACCAAAACACAAACAGAAGACTGAGGATTGGTTCCAGTTTGCAGACTGGGAATCACTTCCTTATACCTGAATTCCCTGAAAATTTCTTAGAGATGATGCTTTCCTTAGGGAGTCATAAAGAATGAGTACTGCTTTCTTATTAATAAAAAGAAGCTAATGGAAGATGCTGGTTTTTTGCAAGAAATCAGAACTTGACAGTTTACTTCCTTGTACAACATAGTTACTCTCCTTTTATAGCAACATACAGCTCTAACTTCCAAATGAGGAAATGTTAATTTGCAATGCAAGCTTTCAACTTTACAGAGATACTAATCAAAAACTAGCTTGTGGGCTTGTCAGGGGGAGAATTAGAGATTGGTTCACAGGAACAGTTGATTTTTAACTATTTTAAACCAGGTCTTCCACCTGTAATTGTTTAGTTCCCAACATGAGTAAGTAAACAGGATGTCAAAGTAGCTCTTGAAAATTATTTTTTCTGCTAATTCCTAAAGATGGGAAAATGCAGAGCTGTAGGAACTGCTTCTGATAATTCAGGCTGTGTGAAATAGTTTCAGCTGCAGCTCTATAAATGAGAGTGCTGGTATTGACCTGAATTCTGCTTCTGTGTAGTAATAGTTTAATCATAGTAATCACACTTGTTGTAAAGGCCAGAAGCCATGTCCTTGCTGTGCTGTGTTGCAGTATGGGCAGGAAGCACAGAGAAGTCATCCTGGTTACATTGACTTGTTTAGCAGAACACAGACCACACCTAGTACAGCTGTACAGATGCACCACATCATAGGAACTTACCAAACCATCTTTGTATCAGAGCAACTTTGCTTGCACACTTGATACAATTGCTTATAAATCTGTTGGTTTTGCATGCAGAAATACTCAGTCCAGTATTGAATATTTCTGAGTATATAAATTTAAACTTTTTCACACACATCGTGACAAACTCTGGAAGTATGACTTTGTGTAATTAGATGTCTTTGTTAATTTGAATGAACCATAACCAAAGTACACTGGACAATGCAGGGGAAGAAGACAAGAAAATGAATGAAGAACTGGAGTCCCAGTACCAGCAGAGCATGGACAGCACGATGTCTGGACGAAACCGGCGCCACTGTGGACTTGGTTTCAGTGAGGTAGTAAGTTATTTCCATAATGATTTGGCTTTCACTGGTATAAGGTGATTCATCATTTAAAAATCCAATCACCACAACTAGTGGTAAACTTTGACAGTTTGAGTTAAGGGACAAACTTACTGCAAGCACTGGACCCCTCTTGTTGTATGCTGTGGTGGCCATTTAGATGCTGAATATAATGGATGCTTCTCACTGTTCTGAAAAAGTGATGTGACATGCTTAATGTGCCATAGTAGTCAAGGCTGATTTGGACAGGAAGTGACAAATAGATTAAATCAGGGTGTGGCCAAAGAATACATAAGAAGGCAAGATAACCATCTGCATTGTCAGTGGTAGCTAATAATCTTGGCTTCTTTTTGCAGTGAGGCACATAACTCTCTATGGTTTTGACACCTGATTGGTCTTGTACTTGCAAGGAGTTCCATAGGAATGAGCAGGAAGAGAAGTGAGACAAACAGAATTAAATTATTAGGGATATGCCTCTGTATGCCAATTGAAAGGTGCAATAATTAATTTTTTGCTAATTTTTATCATGAATTACTGCATTAAAACTTCTCTGATGTTTCCAGAATGAGTTAAAAAAAACCTGTGTGGTGCTGGGAATTCTTAATATTACAACATGGAGGCTTTGCTATTTAGGAGCATGAAAAAAAATCCATTTTGGGATTGTTCTTGTTAGCTATATCATTGGATTACTGCATCATTCCTTATGCTGCAGAGTTTGCTAAACTTATTTTCAAAGATTAGTAATGCATATGAGTTCTTGATGGTCTAGTCATTAGTTTCATCATGTTTCACTCCATAACAGATATTAAGTGTCCACCAAGGTAAGGAATTACTAAGCTGTAAGCTGATAGGAAGCTTTTCAGACTCATTACATGGTGTGTTTAGGATTTCTGCTGTAATTAAATAAGAATGCAGCTGAGGAAACCATGGAAGTCACTGTTGGTACAATTAGGCACTGCGATCAAGTCACTTTCTGTCTAATAAATTGTATATTAAAGACCTGCATTTAGCAACATTACCCATTTTATTACTAAAAATGAAAGGAGCCATTAAACAAAATAACCTCACTGGGAAATTTTAACAGCTGCAATGGAGTTGCCAGGAAATAATGGTTTATTTGTCTTATAATCTAAACTTCTAGTTTCAGGAAAGTGACGAGCAAGAAGAGGCAGCTGGGCACTCCTCTGATGAGAGTTCAGAGGACTCCGAAAGTGGCTCTGAGTCAGAGCAAGAGGAGTCTGCAGAGGAGCTACAAGCTGCTGAAAAACATGATGAAGCTGAGGTTCCAGAAAGCAAAAAAGAAGCAAAAAGCAACTATAAAATGATGTTTGTTAAAGCCAGTGGTTCATAACTGCAGATGTAACAGCTTTGTATTTAAAAGTACGGTAAGCCTTATTGTTACAGTGCAAAGTGGAGGACTGCTACAGCACAAATCTTTGTATTATGATTTTAAAAAGACCCCTTAGATGACAAAAAGTAGTATTTGCTTTCAGTTGCCATGGATAACATTTTTATGGGCAAAAGTGATATCACTGGTTTTTGTAAAGTGTATAAAATACCGGATGGAGAAATAAATTCTTTTTGTTCCTGCCCAATCTCTATGATGTTATCTAAACTATTCCTCTCCCCCCTCCCTTATGCCAGATAGGGAAACTTCATGTTTGTAGTTTCTTTAGTTAGTGCCCCAGTCTTGAATTTTAACTATTAAGAGTACATGTGAATTACTGGCTGTTGCATTAGTTGTAAAATATTATTATCAGCGCTATCCTGTGATGTTCTAGAGCTTTAAACAATGAGTTTGTCTATAGGTGCTGGTGTTGATAGGGCTAAGAGGAGAAATCACTTACTTTTGTGACAGTATTAATACCTGTATCTGTCAAAGTCCTACAGCAGTTGCAGGGGAGACTCCGTTTAGGAAACACATGCTAGAACAGAAAGCTCTAACTGCTCCTTTGGCTTTATAATGAGAGGGATAAGCTGTAGTTCTTTGTACCTTTTAGTAGAAAAGAGTGGGTTTTGAATGATTGGCTACTGGTTACAGCACTGAGCTGTTACTAAAAACTACTCCTGAAGAAAGCAGTTTAGTTTGAAAGAGAATATATACTTTGATAATGAAAAGGCTATACAAAACATTTAGCTTTTTAAAATATAAAATATAGAGTTAAAAGTATGCAAGCCCTTCTTCCTTTTCTCCCCGTAACATGCCTCACTTGGAGGTTTAAGGCAATTACCACAAAGAGGTTGTACCTCTCAAATATAGTTGATATGCTTAAAGAGTTCCAGTAACTCCTTCTAGCAAGAATTAAGTACATCCTTGCAAATGTATAGTTTATTGTATTCAAGTAATTAATAAAATATCAGATTTTTTTTTTAGACTTCTTTTCCTCTTAATACAGACAGATCAACTGCCTGTCCTTGCTAGGAGAGCAGAATATCTCTATGTATCTCTAGTACAGCCTCAATCCACCACAAACATGTTCCAAGAAACACAATAGATGCTTGTGGAGAATCTTTTGTTTCCATATACAATTCATGATACGCAAACAACATTTGCAAGCCCATTGGCTTACATGAAAGCAGCAGTATGTACTATCATTGTAAAGGTCTACTGAACGTAAACATGAAAGTGTCAGTTACTGGGGGAGGATTTGGAGTAAGTTATATTATGGAAAAAATAAAAGTAATATTATTGTAAATAAAACTGAGTAGATTGTGATTAATGTTTTTCTACTCTGGGGCCTTGAACAACCTGATCTAGTGGAAGGTATCTGCCCATGCAGAGAGGTTGGAGCTGGATGATCTTTAAGGTCCCTTCCAATCCTAGCAATTCTATGATTCTACTGTTTAATACAGAAGTTCCCAATCATTCAGTTTTAAGAACAGCATGACAGCAGCTACTTAAGGGCAGTGATTTGTAATTGATTTGTATGGATGTGGCTTCCCAATACTGCAAGCTTCTAATACATAGACAAAAATTAAGTTGCTTGTACATGGTAAAGGAAGAAAAACCTCACCATGACTTTAAAAAGCTGCTCGAGATAAGAGGCAGCAAAAGATGAAACTGATTAACTCCCCAAAAGATGAAACTGATTAACTTTTCCTGATAGAGTGATACCAGTTTATTCCTCTGCAGACACTAGCTACCCTTAAACCAGCATTTCACTGTTGAATTCTTTTAGGTGTGGCTGCTGGCTGTTTGTTGCCTGGGGTACAATTACAGAATTAAGGTGTAGGCTGCAAAATGCTGTATATACACTGACCTCTCTGCCTTCCCTGGTCCAGCACTAAAGCACTGCTCTTACAACCTTTTCTTCTGCAGCTGCTCAGCATCCACCCAGATACCTGGACTCAGAGACAGACTCCTTTTCAGAAGGCAATAGATTGATTGCCTTGCTGCAGACCTGCACTGCCAGGCAGAAGGCCCTGCTGCTTTCCCACTGGCCTCAAAGGAAAATCAGGGTAAAGCCTTACCTGAAAGCTCTCTGCAGTGCAACCAACCTGGAAAGCCCCAGGAAGAGCAGATCCAGCTGGCTGGCCCTGCATGGGTCCCTCCAGCCTGCCTCATCAAGGGTGTCTTCCATTCAGCTCTGATCCAAATCAGAGTCTCCTGCCTTGTAAACCAGATTTTGCTGTCAGTTCCAAAAAGAAGTAAATAGACCACATGAGGATTAAAAAAAAAAATTAAACTATCCTAGTAACAGCTCTGTCCAGAAAAAAAATAAACACAACTTCCATTCTTCAGAAGTGTAATACTACTGTGAACAGCCTGATGAGGTTTGGCGTAACTCCTTTATGATGCTGACCTAAGAATCATCTGCTCAAAACAGGAAGAGGTTTACATAATCAATCACATCTGTTTCTGTGTGACACTTACAAACATATTAAGAACTCGCAGTCATCTATGAAGCAGTCTGTCTAAGAAGCTTCTCTGTATATATTCTCTGTATTTTTAGTTCAGTGTAGATTGTATAATAAATGTTTTACCTTGGGAGTCAGTTTTGGCAACATTTGGTATAATAGCATTGGCAGTAGTGTCACAGATGGTAGCAGAATGGTTTCAGCTCTCATACTTAACTGGAGACAGAGAACACAGGAAAAATCAATGCAGGTGTCTTGGTTGCTTCTAGTTGGGTCTTCACTTGACTGGTACAGAAGGAGCTCCCAAAGATGATAGCAGACACTATCATAAAGAAGGCAGTTGTATTTGTCTTTTCATACAAAATTTGGTGGCTGAAATTCCTCAAAGAACAGCTTATTTCCATCTCAACAGAAGGACAGAAATCTGCCCATATTTCGTATAATTTCAGAAACAACTGGTGAAATTTACATCTGTCACACAACAACTTACAATGCATGTGGTAGGTGTTCTCACCTACTGCTACCCACACGGAAAATCTACCTACACAAAGGCCAGTGCAGATGCATCATCAGCATTTAGCTTTGGAAGACTGAAAACACTTCCACAGGTCGAAAGCACCTGTGTGCCTATTCCCTTTCCATTTGCCCGGGAATAGGGAAGCCCTCCAGACAGGTATCATGACAACCCCACTGACCACAAGGTCCTGCAATTACAAATGAGGATGCTTCTAAGACCAGTAAAACAGGATGTGTTTTTTTTCTCAACATTGCAAAGGAATTCTTCCAGGCCAAGAAAGCCAAATCTAGAAGTTGCCCTGTAGCTTTATGCAACTGCTTTACAGTTTACTCTCCCTTTCTTCCTGAAGAGAAGGCTGACAACCCGATTCCTGAAAGCACAATTTATAGGCCAGCTTCAAAGCTATAGGTCCTTCTAAGGCTCTGGTTGGGGAATTCACATCAAAGATGTGCACATGTTGTTCTGATGCCAGAGAGGATGGTTGGTAGAAATCTCTGTGGATTTGCTGCAGTCCCCAGAACATGGATTAAATTATGCACTGAAGCTGCCTCTGTAAACTGCAGGAGACAAAGAGAAAAAGTGGCAGTGCAATATCTCATAATCAAAGCCTGGCACAGTTATTTGCATCAGTCTCCTGGAAGCTGTGAGGGGATTAAGAGAAGGGACATGTGTCAAGGTATCCTCACTGAAGGGACAAAGCAGAAGTTGGTTTTGTTTGCTTTTAAGACTACCACCTCAAGTGTACTTTCCCTGAGAAAAATATCTGAGTAATACATAGGTGTAGTGCCATGATGGATACAACACTAAAGAAAGTGACTTACCTCATTTGATTTGGTTTTGATGTACAAGTGCAGAATAAGATCACACTGACAGTTTGCACTATTATTTATCCAAATCTAATACCATTTTATAGTGTCCATACCTCAGGAAGCTCTAGCTGAGAGAAAAAGAGAAGACTGACAAATAACGTCATAAGAGGGGTTTTGTATCAGTCAAGCAATATGAGGGCCCATATGAAAAATAACTTCCCTGCTTTTAACTTTTTTGTAACAGCCCACCTTGACCTCCAGGGAAATTCTCTGAAGCCATTATGATAAGCAGGCACGCTCATCACAAGTATATCAAGCTACATTAAAGACTACAGAAACTTCTGGCAAACCAGACTGGCTCCTTTTCACCCTCATATTTACTGTTAAAGCTTTAAAACAAATGGAGGTAAAGTTTTTGATCCTTTGATCCAATTCTCCTTCCCATTACAACCACTAAAATCTAGTAATTGTGATCTATTTGTAAGGACACAGTAACAGAACAACTCTTTCCAAAATGTAACTTTTTTTGGTGAGAAATACTTCTTAATCAATACTAGACACACACACACACACACACACACAAAGAAGAGATCAAGTTTGCTCAGTAGTCGATTGATGGAACCACTACCCTGCAATAAAAACATTCACCAAATAGCTTTTAAACTGTACTGAGTGAAGTCCTCTGGCATGCAGAAGGCTTTAAGGAAACCAGAGGACACAGCTACATTCATGAGGTGTTAATTTCTTCCCTCTGAGCCTCTCATCCAGGTTAGGACTTGGAAAGGGAGCCACTTCTGCTACTCATCTCAGCACTGGTCCCTCAGCTTTTGCTGATTCTGCATCTTGGAACCAAACAGAGGACGCATGGGATCAACATGCATGTGAGTGCTTATGTTCACACTTCCCAGCACATACACACACACATTACAACATGTCAGGAAAGAACAAAATCCTCTTCCATGCTGGCAGAAAATGCTCAAATGTACAGTATGGAAGCAGCAGAGCAGACAGAACTATTTAGTGTAAATTAAAGAGAAAAGCTAACAAAATAGACAATGCAAATGACAAAGAGAATTGGCAGTGAATTCTTTCATGTCAACTTTTTCTCTCCAAAGTGGTACAGCTCATTATAACTAAATGTTGCCAACTACTTCATGTCATTAGGGTTATACCTCACATAAGCCATCAGACAGGGTTCCAAAAAAACCCCCAGAACCCTCTGGTGTCTCAAGAGATGAACCAGAAAACAATGTTAATGCTTTTCTCAGTTCTGGCTCTAGAGATAAAGCCAAGCCAGTCCAAACAGACAACAGAACTGAGGCCAGAGACTGCAGCAGGCCACACAACACCTTCTTACGCTGGCACATCACAGCTATAAAGTGCAGCATTCACTCAGACCAGGCTCTGTGCCAGGGAGGACCAACCTTTTCCATCCTTGGCAAGCTGTTTCTACAGGGAAAGGGAGAGTTTGACTGATACTAACCATTCTTAACTGTGTTTTTTGTTAAAAGAGCACAGAAGCTGCCTATACAAAAGACAATTATCACATAATCATAATTCTCCCAGCATTTTCTTTGGAAGCTGTTTTACATTCTCTGTAAGGCAGCCAGGAGCACTGACAAATAAATAACAAGTAAGCAGTGCACAAATGTGCACATACCCAATATTTCCGGGGTTTATTTACTTTTATAATTAGCATTCAAAGTTATTCTGCCATCTCCCAGTAATTTAATGGCAGGCCTTATAATTTTATCTTCCTCTTAGGTCTACCTGTAGTTTAACATTCAAAGTATGGTTGTTGCACAGAATACCTCAACTGACTTGTATTAAAAATGCTCTTTAAAATTCCAAAGCTTTGAACTAAAGAAGTATCTCAAGAAGTTTTCATGGAAAGTTCATCTTGGTTGGTTCAATTCAGCTACAGTTAGATGCACCTTTTCAAATAATGGGAAAAAAATGTAAAGGGGTCAGACCCAATCAATACAGCTGTTCAAACAGAATTTCAGGCACTGTGATGTGTATACTTTTTGTGCTCTTTCTTTGTACTGCTCCACTATGAAAGAAAGGTTGCTTTTGCTGGTAGAGCAATAAAAGTCTTAGCCTTTTGAATACAGCCAAATAACCAATGGGAATGTTTAATAGGTGTGGAAAATATAGCAATTTTTTCATGTTCTTATGCATGGCTTTGTTCTTTCTATAACTACGCAACACAGAGAGCACAAGCAAACACTTCAAAATACCCAAACAGACATAAATCAGAGAGGTGACATCAAATCATGTCTTCTATATCTGGTCTTTCCTTCATATAACATCCAGAAGTTAATTGCTACGACACATGGGAAATATGTGGGTTTACAGAGGGGAACAGACACCAATATCAATTACATACACATACATTTGAAGATCTGTAAACCAGATGAATAAAAGGTGCAGATAAGAAAATAAACAGTGTAAACAATAGCAGAACCTGTTGGGATTGCTCTGTTTTGTTACAACAGCAACTTCTCCCTCCAAAGGGTAACAGAGAAGACCTCCCCCTCTATTGAAACTGCAGCACATAAGTTTAGTAGTATCTGTCATTAGCTTCTAGTTTCACACATAAACAATCTTCCAGAATAGAATTCCTTATCACAGTTGCTTCCTGGCTCTAACTACTATCCAGTCCTTCAAAATAAAGAGAATCAACAACTCCAGAGCTCTACAGGGTTTCCTAACAGCCCAGCAATACCTACAAACTCCAAATTACAGTATTTAAAAAAAAAGGGAGTGGGGGAAAGGTCTCACGCAAGTTCAAAAAGGTAAAAGCAGTTCTCCTTGTATTGGGCTGTAGTTTTATAAATTCAGCTGTGCAATAAAATTTTAATAACTTCAGTTGAAGAAATCGAAAACATGTACAAGAGAAGGCAGGCTGCATAATTTTGCTTGGTATGACATTATAAAAACACTAATTAGAAAACAGTGCCTTCAAAAGAATAACTGATACTGCTTTCTAATGAATTTCTGTTTCTTTATAATTAGTGCCAAACACTTACAGTGCTGAATAAGTGGGGGAGAGGAGGGGGGAAAGGAAGTGACTTTCTGACCAAAATTATATTGGATCTGCAAGCATACATATTTTTTTTTCTAGTCTTAATATTACAGAGTAGTATGTAACATTTATGAAACAGCATTTTGATTTAAAGAAATAGAACTGAAAAAGGAAATTGACTCAAAAAACCCACTATGCCTATGAAAATTAGATCTAATTATTTAAATCCATCAGAGAACAGCATTCCACAGATTCAATAAAAAGTTTGGAGGATAAATTATCTTGATATTTTTTCCCCAAATATGGGATTCACTACAGGCACAGACCAAAATCTTTAGAAGACCAAGTTTTGTTAGAAACATTAATGGCTTAACTACCCAGGATAAAATCCTTCTCTTTTGGGCAAGCTTCAACGAGCAGATTTTGTGTGTCATCAAAGGAAAGAAAATTAACATCTCCCACAAGCGACAGAGCCAAAGTGCCTGCACCCCTTCTCCCCCATTGCCAAGGCAGCAGACAGAACGCAGCCGCAGCATCCCCACCCCCTGCGCTGTGCTCTTCACCCAGGCCACCCACTCTTCCCTCCTGCATAACAAAGCTGCTGGAGAAAGAATGCGGCTTCACTGAACCACAAAACCTGTGGTGAAAGGCTCCTTTGTGTGCCTGAGAAACAGGACAAGCCTGTCCTAAACTCAGCTCTGAAACCCTCCTGCCCGCCTCTGAAGCTCAAGTACGGACACTGGCACACTTCGCAGAGTCAGCACTTCGCCACAGAAACGCTGCTGACTGCTGCTTTCCAGTTGGTTCCAGAGACAAAGCGTCAGAGAACGAAATATTTCCACTGTTCTCCATGAAACTGAGGCGGTTTGGGGGCAGGCTCAGCGCTGGTTAGCGGCCACCGACCCCCAAGCACAGTGCTTGGCACTGCCCGTGCCTCCCTGGTTGGTTTGCCAGTGAAGTAACTTCTGATAATTTCACCAGAAACTGAAGGGCTAAGGATGTGTCAAATACAGGTATCTAGGAGAGAGAAAGGCTGGTACTGTAGTCAAAGCATGTAGAGGACAACTCTGAAAAAACATCTTTCTACTCAAGAAATCAGATATATAATAATGTGCTAAGAAACATTCCTTAAAAAAGAAAAACGAAGCTTTACTGTAGGACAAAGCTGATCCAAATCCCAGTGAAATAAGTGCAAAACTGGGGAACTTTCAAATATATGGATGCTGATTAAAGAGCAGACGAGACAGAGGCAATAAGAGGCAGTTAGGTTAATATTTTAATCTGTACATATACCATTACCGTTACATCTTATTAAATTAATGTTTTCTTGCAAAATATTCATTTACGCTTTCAAAATGTCTTATAAAGGCAAAAATAAATCATTATTTTGGCAAAATGTTTTGAAATTGATACTGGCAGTATTGAGGTAAAATAGATTGCATAAGCTAAATACATACTTTTTAGAATATTTCTGAGTATAGTGTTAATATCTGATCTGTTTTAAAGTCTGAAACTTGAAGGTTAATCAATTTCAAGGCTTTTGTACCTATTACTTGAATACAGCAAAGAAACAAGTTAGTAGTTTCACAAAATACTGCAGAAGCATTTCTCAGTCATTTCTCATCCAGAGCTGAACTCAACTGATAATTACAAAGCATGGGGAAATTTCTGCGTGTCTTGCATCCAATGCATACATTGTCTTTTTTCAAGTAAAGCAGATGCAGCAAGTCATTTAATCTTACTTTCTCTTTATGTAACTACCTCACCCTTTGCCCTACACATAGGTAAAACACTGAATTTCAAAGTTTGGCAAAGTTAGGCATCAGGTGAACATACATATGAAATTAGGAAGTGCCACATGATATAAGTTTTGCTGTTTCCAGGATAAATACTGTCAATACATTATATGGTAGTGTTTAGTGAAAAAAATTAAAAGGAAAATACATATTTACTAGTAAAATGACATATCCTTTTTTTTTTATTGCTTAGTTCATGTATTTTAGTTAAAAGTATCTTCTTGCACACCTCAACTTTCAAAAAGAATTAATTAATTAGCTGCTTGTTACTGAGGAGACAGGACTACTGTCAAGGGCAACCTAGCATACTGTGGATTCATACCAGCAAGTTAATCATATAGGATCAGAAGAGGAAACAGGAATTAAGACTGGCTTTCATCATGGCTTATGTGGGAAATTTCAGCTTTACAGTGGTCACTGACATTTCGAAATTCACATTAAAAGTTCCTTGTAACATATTAAATGGGCAAAAGAGTGGGATATTAATGCTACCAAAATATTCAAATCAAAACACCCTTCTGGCAAACATCTCACCTGCGTTAGGTCTACCCATGCTCTATGAATGTGCTTCTAGGTTTGTCCAAATTTACTTTTTTTTTTTCATGAAACTTTACATTGTGCATACGAGCATGAGGGGAAAGTGACAGCATCCTTTAACATCTATGCAAGTGTTTTCTCTTAAAATTAACTCAGTCCTTATTTAAAAAAAAAAAATTAAAAATCTAAAATACATTGTTCTAAAAATACATTGTTGGTATTTTACAGAGATTATTAAAAGTGCCATTTATTCATATAAAAAGTCTAAACTAAAGTGAAGTCAAAATAAAATGATTTGCAGTTCTCTTCATTTTCATAGAAAATCCCCCATTATTCTCTGAATGTTTTACCAGAAGAACATGTCATCTGCCAATGAGTATCTTCATGGAAAGCTGGTAAAGAGCTTCCTCTTCCTTCCACACGGCATCACTAGGTGGGACTGGCTTCACGTCCTATGTCAGTGTTCACTTACTGCTTTGGCTGGTATGAAGTAAAACAAAACATGGTTAAACATTAAAGTAAGCACAGTAATATCAAGCTGTAAGCACTTGCAGGAAACATTTTTTTATTAAAGCCTTCTGTAGTTTGACAGCATGAACTGTCCTCCATGTTTTATCTTTTGTCCAACATCAGGCAATATAATTACCAAAGAAAATCAGAAAGATGAGAATAACTTCAAAGGAGACTTCTGTGGAAGCATGGCAAGTGTCTTAACTAGGACCACACTTAGCAGGGAAGTATTACCAAATCTACATGTTTTCCTATTTCAAATACAGAAAACTCTGAAGATACTACTGAGAAGAGATGATACCTATTTCTTTATAAAAACAATTAAGTTATTCTAGTTTTAATACTTGAAATGCCAAAACAACCCAACTGGAGACAAAGTCTCCTGTTAACACCATTCAGTGAAAAACACAAAGCCATGAAAAAGCCAAACACCATACTGGAGAATTAGCCAGAAAGGGCCAAATTTTCAGCTCACTTCAATTAAGACTCTGGTGTCAGTTAGGTCTACAATGCCAGCCTTGAAACAAACCCCCTGCTCACACAACTTGCATTTTGCATGTTCCTATGTGGCAATGGTATAGACCACATGCAAGGAAAAATAGCTGTTCTCCCCCATGGTAGCCACTGGAGCACACATTGGGAGCCACCAGAGGATAAACTGTTGCTGAAAATCTGGCCCCACACTACCCAGAGTACAGGTGGCTCTTTCCTTCACCACAGGAAGATTATGGAAGCACCTTATCTGTGGAGCAACAGCAGTAATTTGAAGACTTCATTAGCCCCTGTTAGCTCATTAGAAGCGATATTGACAAGAAGGAAATATTTTTGAAAAACAGATGCATGCGTTCATTTGGATCTAACTTAGGTTTAGTAAAAATGTTACAAGTCATCAAGCCACAGCAAAGGTAAAATGGCAAACCAGACATGCTGAGAGCAGTTAGTTCTTACTTTTAAGGTGTTTAAACAAATGTGTAGTGAAATCCATTGCTTAAGGGGGAGTGAGGTGGCTGTGGTACAGAAGGTGAGGGTGCTTTAGATGGATAGGTCAACTGCTGAGCTAGAAGGGATCACATATAGGAATTAGGCTGCACAATCAAACATTCATATTACAACAGAGCCACCTTAATTCTCTGTGACACAAATTGGAGCCCTGATTAGTAATGTAATGAGGTGTTACACTATTTCAGTTACATGGAACACAATTTACACATTTCTGTCAGTTGAGTAAGTTATGCAAATAGACATTCCTGTTTTGATAAGAATATGGATAATCTATCTTAAGATGCAGTTTCACTAGTACATTTTAAAGCACACAACAGTGATATACTCTAATCCAGCCCTGCTTTTAAAACTGTACTTCTGGAATAGCACCTATATTTGCTTTCAAGATTCCACTGAGGTTGTACAGATGTTCAACATTTCCTTTGTTACATGCCAATGAGCAGACACAAAAATAATATATAGAAATATCACCCCCAAAATTACACATGCATATGACATTTTACTTACTACAGTGCCTGTTATAGTAATTAAATTTTCAGATCTCATCTTGAAACTTCAGGATAGAGAATAAAATGATTAAAACTATGCTTGTTTACTGACCAGAGTAACTGCATATTACAAGACAATAATCATAAAACTAAGGAAACACAATCTTTCATTCTGCTTATACTCTGGAAGGCAAAAGGCAGGCTTATTTCCAAAACACAGAATTCAGGAAATTGCTTCCTGATACTCCTCAATTTTATTTTAATCTTTCAGATTCCTGGCATGATTTCAGTTTAGAAGACTGATTTCTTACTAGGAACAGAGGAACCCTAAAATGCTACTTTACAAGGACTGCTACACAGCTTACTTTAAAAGATTTATGCTATCATAGTATCTTAACATAGCTTAACTACTTCTCCCCCCCAAAAAATATGGGAAAAGTTAAGCTTCAGTCTTTTTCATAAGCAAATCTTTGTAAAGAGTCTAGACATTTAGGAACAGATTGTCAGGTATGGTCTGCTTCACCAACAAGGACCAAATGACAACCCATACTTTAAAAATTAAAATACAAAAATAAGAATGTTAAAGAATCAGTAAAATCAGAGTGAATGAGAACAAACAAAACAACTGTGCAAAGCACCAAATTATTTTCCCTTTAATCACTTTAGGTTGTCAGAAAATAGGCCATAACTAAAAAAATTTAACTCTTTCTATGGTTTGTGTATTTTCTATCAAAACCGAATGACCCTGACTTTTTTTTTTTTTTTTTTTTTTTTTTTTTTTTTTTTTAGACATGTTACAGGAAGTGAGTGTTTGAGATACAAACCTGGCAAAAACTGTGTGGATGCAAATGTTTGGGCTTCCTTAAAGAATCAAGGACTTGGCTACTATGTTAGTTTTCTTTTAAGTGTCTGAAAGACCAAAGAGCTACCTGCTATAGTTTACAAAGAAAATTACATTTTAAATCATCTTGCAACTGACTGCAAGTTTTTTCCAACAGCATTTAAACACTTCATTCCAATATACATTTTAATTCCCTCTTTGGATAGAACTGAAAAAGTAAGAATTTTGTGGTTATGTATACCTAATAATATGTGGTAATCACACTTTGGAAATAATTACAATTTTTAAATTAAAGTATAAGCAAAAACCTGTAGCTAGGAAAACATAGTTCATACATTCACTACATAATATAAACAGATCAAACATACTTCAGTACTGTACAGTTACTGCAACTTCACACACACAGACCAGTAAGTTAACTGGCCACATGAAGGCTCTTTGTATGGCAGGCACTCTGTCTGTCTATCTGCCTTTAGAATGACACAGAGGAGTAATTTCAAGTATTGGCTGCATTCATCTTGGCTGATCTCAGCTTTGATGCCACCTTTGCCCAGGTGCTAGGACTCATGTGGCACAATGCTGCATCAGCTTGTACCTCCTGGGACACTGCAGCCCACACCACAACCAAAGTGTGTGAGTCCCTGTGACAAGGACCTGCTTACTAGAAGTGGACCCAGACTACCTGCAAAGAAGCTGTTTTAACAGAGAGATGCTTGAAGGTCAGAAAGGTTAATCTTGAAATGCTCCCAAGATTTTACAGGTCTGAAGTTTTTTGTTCGGTTTGTTGTTTAAACTGTCCAGCCTCAGTGAATCATTTTATCACTTCTAGTCAGTTAAATTACCCACAGAACATCTCCAAAGTCACAAATATTTGTATCTTGAAAATGTATTCCTTCCCTTAAAAATCAATTTCCCTCAGGTTTAGCTGCCACTGCATTGGTGAGTATACAGCCGCATTCAATCAACATACTGCTACTAGAGATGCACGTTATGCATCTGGATATTGGAATAATCTGTCTTAAATGGGAAAGTCTTAAGGGCTTCTATGGCAAGTGCCATAAGTTTAAACTGACAACTTCAGATGAGAAATGAACATATTTTTTCTCCATCACAGTCAAGTTTTCATTATTTCCATTCTCCACTGGAACAGTGAACTGTGCCAGTTATAAATGGCCAGTCAGATACTTGCTAGAAAAGCTGCTCCACGCCTTACCGTGCAATACAAATCTTGACTTTTCTTCCCTATTTCAACTATAAAGCAATCAAGAATTAAATCATCGCTTCTGTAACATGTTGCAAAGAATTACCAGGCAAGAACCAGAATCCATGCACTGCTCTCTTGCTCTGACCTCTAATCTTGGCCACCAGGCAGGAACATGCCAATAGCCATTTTACAATGTCTTTTTCAACCTGTTGTCATACAACTCATGCTGCAAATTGTACTCTAATCCCAGACCAGGGAATCTTTCTGCTAGAAAAAAAAACAAACAAACAAACATTTGTCCTGGTTTGTTTGGGTTTTGAGTCACAGATCAATATACTTTAAAAAAATGAATATATAAATAAATCATTTGATATCATTATAGAGAAATCACTGAAAATGTTTAACTTTTTGTACTATTAGTAACAACAAGTTTCCAAGTTCTGAACTTACTGATCACACTAATTTGTCCCCTTCACCCTGTCCACTGGAGGCCAAATACTCAACATATATCTACAGTCTCTCTAAGTCTATCTATACACACTTTTCACTATTTGGAATACGAATAACTAAAAGTCTCTGTTATGCCAGGAGTTCAGCAAGAACCCCCTACAACTTTAGAAGCTGGTAAGAAATAGCTGTTATTTTGTAAATAACTAAGTATTACCTGCTACCTCCTTGCTCCTCTGAGAGGCTTCAGAAGCCAAAGCGTATGATATGGTAATGATGCGCTCCTGCTCTTGCAGCTGTGAATCTAAATCAACCGAGTTGTGTTTGTCCTGGGCTACAGTAGGCTGTAGATTGTGCATACTAGTGGGAAAGTGCAAAATAACATTACCATTTACAAACATTAAGAAGAATCCACCATGCAGAGGCAAACAAGCTTGAATTCATAGAGCAGTTTTCAGATCTTACCTATCTGTATTTCATATTCTTTAAAGTGGTGTTTGATATTGTATGTAAATGACTACAGGATACAAAGACAAATGGTATAGCCATTACATATTCAGTCACCACTTCTGCATAGCCTTAGGTACATCTGACAGCCCTTTGTTGTAAAAACACTGTTTACATGAAAGCACTATGAAAAAAAGTTACTTATTTGAAGTTGTTAGTGATATCTCTTATTAGTGCCCAGAGGAAAAGGCATATAACCTGGTGTGCCTCAGGCAGGGGCTCTTCAATAGTCGTCCAAAAAGACAGTAGTTAAGGTAATTAAATTCTTGTAACTGAATGTTTCAGCTGACTCTGTTTAAGCTTAGTGTCAAGTATTTCTCCAGAACTCCATCTCTGTGTAGACAACAGAAACTTGCTCTTATACTGACTTCTGCTTTTGGCCAGATCTGTGCCTTTCCTTCTCCTCACTCTCATCTACAACTTGCTTGACAAGGACTCACTAATGGTTTAGGATGCTCTGAACAAGAAAATAGACATACACAAAATTTGTCATCATCTCTTCTAGCCTGTTTTAAAAATGAGCTTGAAGCATTCTACATAAATTCTGTGCATTTTCTAAAAGCCAGAAGTTACACTTAGGTAGTTGAACCACACAACATAAACTGACCTTGACTTAGTAAGAATATTCTTGATCTTTTCTGCTTTACGCTGCCTGGCTGCCCGTTCCTCTGTAGAAAGGGGCTCTTCTGGCTCAAGTTCAACGTAGCGTTCTGGAATTGCAACCTTCTCAGGTTTTGACAACTGTGGAAAGCAAGCATCAAGAACTTAATAACAAAAGACTGTGAAAATGGAGATAAATCCTCCTTAATGGGAGAACACAGTGAAAAGAATAGAGCATGGGTTTTCACAGTCAGCACATGTGCCCAGTGCTTAAGACTCCCTCTGGGTATGAGTTGATGCCCTTTTACCAGTGTCTTTTCCCCTTTATTTATTTCACTTTAGAAGACAGCTTAAAAAATTATTAAAGGGGATTACAAAAGAAATAAGAAACAGCAAAGAGCCTTTCTCCAGCTCAGGTTAGAGCCCAAAGTAGTAAACTGCCTAAAGCTGTTACAGTTGAAAGAAAACCACTACAAGACCTGGATCAGCTCATCCTGCCACTTCCAGAATAACAAACTCAGTTATCATGGGAACAGGAGATTTTCATTTGCCTTAAAGACACAAATGAGTACATTTCCTTATGAGGCACACAAGTACTTCAAGTACGGAGGTACCTGCCAGGAGAAGAGGATGGTTACATGAAACAGCCTGGGTCATTTCAGACAGAAGCCTTACAATCAGAGCTTCAGACTAGCTTCAGCTACTCTGAAACAGGACAGAAATGCCTATAATGCAAAAATGTTTCCTATCCTAGGCTTAAGGCACTGATTTGGATGTATGAAGTGATTCACATAGCCCTGGAGACCTTCTGGGACAAAAACCAATAGCAAAGCTCATCAAGGGAAGGTAATAAAACACAAGTGTTTTACCTGTCACTAAGTTTACAGAAAAAATTTATTTTCTGTAGATTAACTGAAAAATAAATACATTCACAGAGATCAAGAGGTATTGATTCTCAGATTCAACCTCTTACAAATACCCCGCTCTATAAAATGATGCACTGCCAACAGCTTTCAGTAGAGTAGAGGAGCTTACTAGGCTAATTATCTGTCCTTGTTTGGGCCAGGATAAAGGTGATTTTCTGGTTTGTATTTTTGCATTAATTAACTTGCATTAATTAATTTTGTATTAACAATATAGAATACCTACTGATATTTTTCCACTTGCTATATTCTTTCCTTCCCACCAGATGGCTCAATCGCATTTCAAACATACTTTATCCAGTTACAAGAGACAAAAATGATCCAGAGCCCAGAAAACCAATCAAGTCACTTGAAAAGCTGACAGGAAGGTGTTTTCTGCTCTGACCAGAATAAAGCGGTGCTTGGTCTTCTCTACCATGTTTGCCAGTCAAATGAAGAGGAAGGTAGCTCTGGGGAAGTAACTTTTACTTCTCTTTTTTTTTCTTTTCTTTCAAATATTCTTGATGTTGTCTCACCTCTTTTTTTTTTTTTTTTGTTAATTTATGGAACATTACATAACTTAATCACTTTCTCCTTTGCAAGTGCTGAGATAATGTATTTCAAACAGCAGTGCCAATCTTTCAATCTCTTCTCTCCACTAAAACACAACATGAACACGAACTTTACAGAGATTCTAAGTGCCAGGCCATACATATTCAATTTCCAAAAAACTCCTTTTCAGTTCAAACTTCCACCTAACTTTTGAAAGAAAAACGAAAATTCACTACCTAAAAGTTAGAATGGTTAATACTTTTAGGGCACAGAATAGGAGGCAAGAAGTTATGTGTTACCTCTTTGCTGATATCCAAATCATAGTCTTGAGGCTCCAGGTCTGTCTCTGTCACTGCTACTGGCTGAACTTTTAACCATTCATTTTCATCCTTATCTTCTCCACGAATTGCCCTCTCAAGTAACTGCAAATCAAATTCTTGCTCTCGTTTCCACTGGTAACAGATACAAAACAATTAAAAGCATTCAACCATACTGACAAACTCATTACTGAGCAATGTACATTACTACTGCTGCAAGTTCTATATTGCCAAAAGAATCCAGAGAGCAAACCCCCTAAATGACAACCAAAAGAAATACAGCTGTATTTCTTGGTATGTATGGTTGGAAGATGTGACCTGTAGCTGTGCTGCACACATTTTCAAGTACTGTTTCATTTTACAGGTAACATTCAGCAGCATTAAATTCTAACAAATGTATTAGTCCTAATTTAATCAATGCTGATGAAACATGGAACTAGCTACTCATAAACATCTTTGGAAGCACAGGTGTCACTACAAGTGAGTCTATGAACTGACAGACTAGTCCTAGGCGTTCTAAGCAGGCAGTGCTGTGTGATTCTGAATCACTGCACAGAAAGGGTATTTATATTGCAGGTTGAGAATTGCAACTTGAATATTTTACATACCTTTCTAGAACAATACCTAGTTATAAAAGCTGTTAGTATTTTATGTACCAGCATTAACTTGTCTTGAATTAAAAATATAATGCTTTAGTAACTTCTAAGCTCTTATGTCTTTACAAAGGCATCTATCAACATGCAAAGATTAAAACAAAATTCACATTCTGTCTTCACAACGTAATATTTAGCAATAAGTAATTCAGAACATACTGAATTTAAGCAGCATAATTTTAGAGTTCCCACTGCATAGTAGCTTCTTTACAGAAATACAGCTGCTACCAACGCTTTTTTGTTCAAAAAATTAAATTCAGTTGCAGGATGATTCCATCAAGCAGACCTCAGCAACTTTACCACATAAAACTGAAACACAGTAGTAAAAGTGGTGGGAAAGAGAAGGGACAAAAAGAATAACAATAAGGAGAACATCTCCTTGAGCATTTAAGGGTATTAATAAGAGAATGTACCATTATTTGTTTCTAAAAGCACCTCTAGCATTTCTGTTACAAATCTTTGGCTTGTTTTGGTTGAAGTTTGAACTTCATATGAATTTCTTAAGATTTCATTATGCTACTTGCATTAATAACTCTAATTGAAACCTATTCATGCACAAGCTCTCACAATATTCACTCAGAACATACATATCTTCCATATATTTTTTTTTTTAAAGTTAAATGGCTAAGAGGGAATTATATCTCAAAAATTAAGATATTTCTTTATTTCTATATAGAATTCAATAGAGAAAAAAAAAAGTTCTCATATGGGTACTCCAAACTCATTCTTCTACTCATTTTCGAACCAGGCCTGATTGAAATAGTATATTTTAAATACACAGAATCATTTTCAAGTTAATATATAAAGGTAAGAAAAACATCAAACCACTATTACGAAGCAGCATTTTTATTGGCTTTGATGTTGCGACTTTTACATGAAAAAGGCATTGTATATAACAAATGAATGCATGTACTGGGATCAATACTTAAAATGCCATACTACACTTGAGAGCTGACCAATTCAAAATTAGATTTACACAATGTGTGTTTAAAGCAAATGTTACATTCTGAGCAGCACTTCAGTGATACATTTAACTGCCTGCCATTTTGGCTGCTAAATAATTGTAATGCTGTAAGTAACTGTGCTATCAAACATGCTTTTTGCATACTGAAGCCCTATAGGTACAAGAGATGACCACTAACAGACTGCTAGGGCTGAAAGATTCTGTTTTAATTCTTTACAGCAAGGAGACAACCAAGATGGCACCCAAATCTATAGATAAAGTGTTTGCCACAAATGTTAATAAGGGGTGTTACAAAAATTTGAATTGTGTATGTGAGTCAGAAAACTTCAGAAGCTCAGATTTAGTTCTTTGAATTAAAATATGAAAAAGCAGTGAAACTATAGCTCTACAGTTCCCAATGATGCACTACCTTTCATAAATTACTGATTGCAAAAAGAGATAACAAAGTAGATCAATGTCTCCACGTAGTGCACTCATTTATTCGGAAAGTAAATACAAACAATTGGCTGTAAATTAGTGCTACTGAACAGTAGGAATGAAAGGCTGAATGTTATAGTGGGGTTTTAATGCTAGCAATTGACACACGTACTAAATGCAATTAAGCCTGGTAAAAATTGAGTAGTCCAGTTAGAAATTTTAAAATAACTACAAAATTCTGCAAATTAAAAACAAGCAAACAAAAAAGGAGGCATTAAGTATGATGAGTGACAAATCAGAAAGCAAGAGATCTTGTGCAATGAATTAGGTAAAGCAAGGTGATAATTCTAAAGCTCCAGTGGACCAACTAAAAAATAAATTAGAAGACCATAGCATAAGTGCAATTACAGTACAATCTTGGTTTAGCACCAAGTGAGTGACTGGGTAACTTCACCAACTAGAATTGCTTTGGTTAGTATCCAAAACTTATCTTCACAACTTATCTGTACAGCATTTTATCTCAGAATGCAACAAAAATCCTTTTCTTCAGCAGCTTAAACTTGAGCCTTAATAGAATATTCTGTTTTGAGCTTTAAAGAAGAATTTGTACCAATTTAAGACACATTAGCTCTTGCATAAATTTCTGATCAGCATGACAAGATTTTAAAACTGATTACCCTTTTAACACCTCTGTTAAAAAATTAAAAATTACCACTTTAGTCTGGTATTACCATGACTATCTTGTAGGCTAGCTTATGAATTAAAAAAGAAAAATGCCCATGGTGAATAAGAACATTCTAAAAGGCCCATTCCATTATGAAGCAGTTTTAATACTGTACAAGCTTCTTACACTTTCTAAATACAATTCCAATAAAAAGCAATCATGTTTCTGAAACCACTCCAATATACTCACACCTCCACTCAGCACACCAACCTCTGACCAACTTACCTGCTGGACCTGCTACATATACTGTAACTACTAGTAAAAAAGACACCATCTGTTACTCACACTCTCTGAACTGATTCGACAATGTATATAACACTAATTTAATTAGACCAGAAGCATCACACACACTTAAGTGAAAGTGTCTGCTAGGAAAAAAATAATGCAAAGACATTTTAGTTTAGTCCTTTTAAGGCATATCTAACATACTGAGCCTATGTCTGCAGAAATGGGCCTGATGAAAGACCGAGATGAAACAGGCTGCCTTTCTCCTTGGCTAAGAGTTCTCTTGCGTTCCCGAACTAACGCCTTCTGATGCCGCTTCATTCTTTCGAGTTGTTCCTCTGCACTCATCTTGCCTCTTTGGTGGTCTCCAGAGTATAAACGTTCCAAGGCACTCTTTGGTCTCTCCTGTAAAAGTCAAAAGACACACAAAATATGTTGTAACTAATACTTTATGAGAAGTATACAAAAAATTAACTTTCTCCTACCTTATTACCAAATTAGCACGCTCTATGATTTTTGCATTTATTTACATATTTCAACTCTATGTCTTGTGTTAGTACTGCTGATTTTTAGTCCCAAACCTTGTTTTATACATCTGTTTCAAATACACTAAGTCACCAGTCTGCTTCCTTATTCATTTAAGAAAGTGAAAAAATTGAGATTTTATCAGGTCACAAGTGGTGGTTCCTCTACTATGCTACTACAATCCCACTTCCTGCTACACAAAATATATTGTGGGCTTAACTATTTTGAACAATTCAGACATTTGCCTTCATTACCTTGGACCTATCCCTTCGAAGTGTTGCATATGACAAAATGGTAGAGGATTGGTGCAATCTGGAAGTTGATCCAGATAAACCTATAAAAGGAAAAAAAGAATGCTTTAAAACCAAACAGCAGACAAAATGAAGACAAGTGTCATATTTTTAAAATTACCATGCTTTTTCTATGATATTCTGGCTACTATTTCAGCTCACATTTCCCATTTTCCAGTTCAGAAGCTCATGAGAGGTGTGAAATTTCATTTCAGCCAAAAGTAATGTGTACAAGGTCACTATTGATCAAAATTCAGAAAGAGGTATAGTAATTTAGAAACTTCTCTTAAGTGAAGTATGGGGTGAACTCAGCTATACAACAGTAGATAAATTGTACAAATAATCACATCTCTGAAGAAAATCATGCTTAACATTCACAGTTAAAAAGGTAAGAAAGAAGAAAAAGGCTCATAAATTAATTGCTCTTGCCCAAATCCACTCTCACACTCACATTCTCCTTATTCACAAACAGTTATAGGAAAGTAGTGGGAATAGTGGGAATTCCATAGTGGGAGTGGAGTGTCAAGTCACATGTAGTGTCTGGGGGGGAAATATATTCTTATTCTTCAATTGCCAATACAAGTGTCTATAAATACTTGAGTTTGTTGAATATCATACAGAAATTATACTGTAGAAGAGAAATAACTGAATATAGGATATATTCTAACATCTAATTTCATCTTTTGCTATGCTTTTTTTCGAAGCATTATGTATTAACTTTCTTTGCAAAAAGGCTGGGTGTCAATAATGGCACCATTAAAATGCACAAAATCTCTAGCTTTTCACAGCACTGTATAGTTAATCTTAAAAAAATTTATTTCAGAATTAAGACCATCTCCAGAAAATCCTAAGAGAGAAAAGCTCTTGTACTGTTAAAAATCAATTACATAAATTCCTGTCTTACCACGGGTAGGTAACGTCTGGTATCCACTCTCAGAGCTCATTAACCCACTGGCAGGTTGGCTGAGGTCACCAGCTATGGTTGCTAGTTCTGGTTCACTCATGTATGAACGCAATTCCACCTGTACAGAAAAACACTCCTCAGTTCTAAGGAAATCACAGACAGTAAGTCTTAATAATCTTAAAACAAATCTAAAGCTGTGTTTCTACATTACTCTTCTCTTTGCCATTACTGTATGGCAGAGGTCTACCCCTGCCATTACTCTCTCTGCCAGTATCTCTTTCTCCCCATTACAAGACTGAGAGGTCCATATATTTTATAGACAATATCTTTCCTTATAGGTTCACCTATCAGTAAAGTGCAGGTGTATAGGTTTACAGGTGCTCACCCTATAATCTCCATTTACATACTGTCCAAGCTCTCTGTCTCTCTTTCTTTCATCTGACTGACGTTTTAGGCCCCGCACTGATGTGTGTCTGATGACAGTGGCTTCTCTCGGGAGAGGTGGAACAGCTGGTGGCTGATCATCAGGACTGTACAACTGAGGGAGAGGAGGTCTGGGTGGTGCATCATCTTCCTGGTAAGAGGAGAACACAGCAAACAGCCTGAATTGATTATATTAAATGAATTATTTGTGACTGCTTCACCTTTGTCCACACCAGAAGCTTGAGTCTTGAAAAATCAAACAAGACCCAAGAGAGCAAACAACTAAACAACCACAAAGTCTTACCAAGGAAAGGTCTTCATTAGTGCACTTTATAACCATAAAACTTTCACTGTTTCTGCCTCAAGTAAGCACAAACATTGCTGAAGGAATTTGACAAGAGTAGTACTTACAACCTTTGGCTTTAGCTTAAAAGGTGACTGAAGAGGCGGCTCGATTTTTTTCAGCTGCTGTGCTTGGTGCTGTGTTCTGGACTGGAAATAAGGCTGTGGATACAGCCTGACCTCCAGAGAGGATTTAACTGGACTGGATGGAGGGCTTTGAGGGACTGAAAGTTTGCTCTCCACAGTTGCAAGGGAAGGCACTGAAGACTGAGAAAACGAAGGCACTATTTTTCTCTCTAGAGAAGAAACATACAAACATGTTAGGTGTTCTTCCTTATCAATCATGTTCATGAAATCAGTTTGTAGGCTGTATCTGGCCCCAAGCCACAGGCTCCTTAAGATGCCTATAGATCTAGACAAGGTTCACAGTCATTCCTTAAATAAAATAAGACCTTGCCATCTCAGAACTATTTTATCTCTGTATGGAAAAAGGTAAGCAAGGATATTCACATTTGAAGTGAATCCACAGGAGGCATTAACTGTGTTTTCCTACCCCAGTGCCTTAGGCCTTTTCTTTGAAAAACGATAAAGCAATTGAAATGCAGACCACACACATTTTCCCCTCCTATTTTCCATAGTTGATAATGTTTCTCTGCCCAGAAAACACCTGCCTGAAGAGGGAGGGGGAAGGCAACTGCAGCAAGGGCAGCATCCAAGGGATGAGAAGAACACAGAGAGAAGTTCCTGGACAGAATGCAGACTAAATACTATGCTGGTATGAGCCTGGCATATGACAGAAACTCTTTCTGCAGCTTGCAGGAATTAGCCTGTTGTCATCATCATCAGAATTATTCCCTTTTTAAGGCTTGTTACATTTTAGTGTCATCAGTATGTGAAAACAAACGATTAAAAAACCTAAGACAAAGAAACCCCAAGTTAATATGTTCAATCAACAGAGATCTCTGATGCAATCAACAGCTGAATTAACTGGATTTTCTGCAGTAGAACAAGCCTCTAGAGTATGTGCACAGACCTAAAGATTCATCTGTGTTAGTATATTTTTAAATTTTAATTGTATTCTACTTACCTGGATTCTTGATAGAGTCTACTATGGTTTTGTAGTTTGCTTTATTTGCACTCAAGCCAGCTGTAACATCTTCAATTCTCCACAAATCTTTTTGTATTTGTGTTTTCTCCTGATGTTTGTAGCAAAAGAAAAGGAGAAAAATAAATTATATACGATTTCTAATTTATTATGGGCTTATCATTGTTTTGATAACAAAACCAAAGTAGTGTTTCAGAACTTACATGAAAACTTACGAGTCCAGAAATTAGTTAAATAACTATTTTAAAGTAAAAAAGAAAACCAAAATAAAACACCAACACAAACCAACATATCTTGTCCATTAAATTCATCAGAGCATTTCCTGAGTGTTGGAAGACTTCCTATAGAAGGTTCTGGGAAAGAAACATGTCTACATTCTTCTCTACCATATTACTCAGGCTAGGAAAACCTTGTTTAATGTTCTGCATAAAATGAGGTTACACAACATTTTCATTTCATTTGAATGTTGCTCTTAACTCCTATACTAACACATTACAGAGTGCTAAGGCAGCCTTCTGAATCTCATCTTAATACATCTGGGGAAAACGTCCAATATTAAAACAGCATAAAATAAGTGTAGACTCCCTAAGTACTGCCATGAACCTCCTAATGACTTTCAATGGATGAAATATAAAATCAAAACTAACTTAGAAGAGCTGAAAAATTTAATTTCTGCTTATATTTGGCTCACAGCCATGATGTGTTATAGGTTGAAACAGTATATTGCTGCTGTTCCAGGATTTGTTCTCATCTTGCAACCTATTTGCTTCACCCAAGCCTTTCCAGGAGGAAGGAAAAGGAAGCTTTGTCTATAGCCTGGACTCAGGCTTTGATTGTACCTTGCAACCAGAGGTCTTGGCTCCTAAAGTCACCACTTCATTCAGATGTTCATCACAATCATCTTAAAAAGCTATTCTTATCTATTTCATCAAAGCCTAGTAATGTTGCCTTCAAAAACTGGCAATAAGAATAAAATTGGTAAAATCAAGATAAAACCAATACTACTTAAGAAAGCAGAAAGCAGTGAAACACTTAAGAATTGCTTACAAACTGCTCAAGAACTCTAGAAATCCATCACTTGCCATGAACTGCAAAATAAGAGCTAATTAATCCTATAAGCCTGAAAGAGAAAAATTTTAGTAAAAGCCCTTACACCTCATCGAGCTAAGGAAGGCTTATAAATTGCTTTCCATTCTCTGTCTTAAATCAGAAAATATGTTCAACTAGGCTACAGATCAGCAAACAGGGTGCCAGGAACACAAACATTTACATGATGGAGAATGTTATTTGTCTGTAGTAAACTCATTCGATAGATGGGACGTATCTTGAAAGATAGTCAGGACAAAACCTATAAATTTGCACGTTTCATTTCATTTTTCTGAGATTAATCATACTATGAAGAACCAAATGATGGATTTATAATAATCAAGCCTCAGAACTCATTAAAAACCACCACATATACAGAAAAACCTGCTTTGAAACCACTCAGAAAATGTTCGATCAGTAATGTACAAAAGGAGATCTTTTAATATTATTTCTTCCCATTAGTTAAATATTGATGTGAAGAGAATTTTTTAAATAAAAAATGGACTAGATCTAAAAGATACAGATGAATTTATTTTTAAATTATGAAAGCCAAAGTTCCTGTCCACAAAAGGGTACAAATATACTTTAGGAGGAAACATGAAAAGGTATCTTGGAGAGAGAAATCTAACTCACACAGAACCGTAATTTGGAATGATTTATAAAGCCAGAGGAGAAACACTTACCAACTAAAAGGTTATCACTGACAAAATACCACATCTCAGTTAATTCCAGCATGCATAGACCTCTCCAGCCCTTAAGCAACAATGAAGCTACACTATTAAAAGCAAGATTTACTCTGACTGAGCTGCTTGAAACCTTGTTTTTAACCTCTTCATTAAGAGAAACAACATGAGCTGTTTCTTACAGCAGCTTGCCTGCAATTTTATTAAATTTTTAATAATATTCCATGAAGACTGTTTGTTGGGTTTTGTTTTGTTTTTTTTTAATATAGTGTATACTGGCTTAGTACTAACTAGATAAACTATCTTGAGTCTACATACCCCTGGGCAGAGATCAAAAAACTCTCTAACCATTAAGGGTACTTCAAGTGAGAATTTTTTAAAAAATGTAGTTTTAAGAACATTTGGTACTCTGAAAAAATCAATTCCTCGTAGTATCTCTAAAAATAATTATGCAGAAACAACTTTCAAAATCTAAGACAAACATATCTATGCACAGCTATAGATGTGTATATGTGTGTATATATATATATATATTTTACAGCATACACACAAAACATAACATGCATATATTTGCGTGTGCATGTGTATTTTTTTATAATTATGCTCATATGCAATATTCTGACTCTAGAAACTGAATCACTTCCCCACCTCCAAGTTAGAAGTAAATGAAATGGACTTTGCAGATTGATGCAATCTTACGTTTTACATCTCTTGCTTTGACACAAAACATTTATCCATTAATACTGAAAATAAACAGATTTCATATCTGAATATATATTTGCTGCAAATAAATAAATTTAAAATTTAACTTGAAGTCTTTTGCTCCAGAATATTTGGAAAAGCAGGCTAAGACTTGAGCAAAATAGATACATCAGCTTTGTTCTTTGTGTTTTGTCTTTTAAATAAAACTGTTCTACTTAAACACAGGAAAAATAACCCAGCCTGTATTGCTTACTCTAAGAATAAAGTCACCAGCTGAAAGCAGGTATGTAGAAATAATCTAGTGTGCCACATCCAGTTCAGCAAACAGAATATCTTCTAAAAAAGCTTTTTTTGAAGCTAAGACTCAAAACTGAATAATTGATTTAAACCCAAGATGCCTTTTAATTACTGATGGCTGTTAAACACTTAACCCACTTCACAAAACAATCTGCAGAGATAAATCTTCCATAAATAGAACATGACAAAGAACAAGTAATGACAATAACAAGCTAGTCACTGACGTTCTTAAAAATGGATAAAGACACCAACAATGTCAGATCAAATATAAGGAAGAGTAAGAAGTCCTGCATAGCCTTATAAATTAAATACATAATCAATGTCAATATGTCAGCATGTAATAAAAACATAATAAAATAATGACAAATTTACATGCACAACTTATGAGAAACTGTTACTCATGCAGCAAAATACCTAGTTACTGCCACAACTGTGCTGGCACCATGTCTGACCTTTGCAAACTGGGTTATGTGACAACTGAACACAGTGCAAAAATCGCAGAGAATTTATCTTACGACAGCTTTTAATCACACTTAGGAGATGATTTTGTCTGAACCTGAAAGCTGTCATCTCATAAGTTAACCTGTGTCTGGACATGGACCCACCTGAGACAGCAATGAACTATTCATCTGTTCCTGTAAGGCTTTTTTCAGCTGGCTCACATCCTTTTCTAGTTTTAGGTATTCATTCCAGGCATTTTCCATTTCCTATTAACAGAGGTGATACTCTATTACAATGTTATAATAAACTTCAAAAGCACTGTATTCTCTAATTGAGCAGCAAAGTGTTTTTAAGATGGAGGTGTTATATTACAGAGACAAGCAAAAAAAAAAATAAATTCCCCTTTGTAGCCTGTATTTTTGCTTGGAATTGATGATAAACTTCAAAATGCTTCATAGCTTGTAAGGTCAAAACAAGAATCCCTAGTTAAAAAATTTTGGCCAGCTTTTTGACACAAAATAATTTTTTAAGCTTAAAACTTGTAATAGAATCTGAACCATGGCTAGTATGCTATAAAGGAATCAGGTCTATTCCAGTTCCATTGCAGTTCCATTCCAGTTCCATTCCATATTCTTCTTCTTCATTTCCCTCTTGGATATCCTTAGAAGCTCTACAGACTGTGTTGCAATACCACTAGAAATGAACAAACCAGCAAACACCTGGAAGACAAGGCTATCCAATCACCCTTACTTTACCTAGATTATTTCCATCATCCGTGTCAATGTAGTCCACCTTCTGACCCAGAACTGAGAAAAATCAAAAGCCTGGAGCATTTTTATGTAAGGAATGATGAAATGGGATTTTTCTCTTAAGTCTAGAAAACAGATTACTTGAAACTTGAGGGGAAGAAATAATGGAGGTCTCTCTAATATAATCTTTTTCATGGTCAAGTCTTAAAATATTTTTTATTAATAAAAATACAACATTAAACTGCATTTAAATGTAACTGAAGTCTAACATCAACAGTAAAACGTGACCAAAATATCAAACTTTCCCAGTTCCTTTTCCACTTGAAAAATATCATGAAATCATATTTCTATTTCTTTCTCCGGGTTCAGTGTTCTGTACCTTAACCAAGTAAGTTCAGGACAGAACTTAACTCTCCCATACAATGAACAGTACAGTTTTACTCTATCTGGTGTTTTAATTGTGATTTCCTTGAAACAACAAAAAACACTTACTGTTGAAACTTTGGATATTTCAGCCCGGATATGTATGAGATCCTCTTGCAAAAGTCTCTGCTGGTAAGAAATTTTTTCTGCATGCTGTGGTTGGTCTTTGTACTGTTCCATCTGTCTGTGTAAAACCTCCAAAACAGACTCCAGCTGGTCCTAACAAAGAAGATGGCAGTAAGATTACAACATTTACATGGAATTTTACAAATGAACATGCAGGACAATAAAGTTGTTTTCCACAGTCTCAATCTTAACTAAAGGTCACTAAGGTTAGGACTGGCTTCCTCTTGCAGATACTAAGATATGAATGAAAAAATACGAGAGTCTTGTTTAATCACTAAAATCAAAATTATCAGGCATTTTCCATTAAATCTTTCCCTTAAGTAACCAAAATTATAGAAAACACAGTGCATTGAGAGGGGCTTTTTGTATTTACAGTCTGTACAAAATCATAACTTACAGTTTAAGAAAAGTTCCCTTGAGCAGTACAGAGCTGTGTCAGCATTAGCTGTTTATTGAAGGCTAGGCTCTCATTCACTGCTGAAGTTAAATCAATTATAGTTAAATTAAATACTAAATTTAAGTATTAAAATAATATAGTTTAGATTTTGCCTGAACTACTAAGTAGCGCTGATTCATTCCACTGTAAGAAAATAACACAATGATTTTTCAACTGTAGTTCATTGGAAGGACAAATCTGGACAGTATTCTCATTTTAAAATATATTACTTTTCTGAACAGCCTCAATCCATTGATAGCTATAGGTCACAGGCAGTAAAGCAGATAAGGACACAGGCAAGGAAAGACAAACCATTCTGCTGCTATTTACAAAAAACAAAACCAAAAAACAACAAACCACAACACAAGTTAGAGTGATATTTCCTTATGGTAGCACACCTCTATTAATGCAAACAGTGTTTGTGCAGGTGGAAGGAATTGCAATGAAACATGATTCTCCCTCACAACATATACATATTAAGACATAAATCAAAACTACATAGAAAAGTGTACACACCCCAATTTGTAATAGATGCCAGAAAATTAAGTATATGTGGGTTTAAATATTAATTTTTAAGACTGCATTTTCTAAAAGTGGATACTCAACCCTAAGAGAAACACCAATGCTTTTTCTGAAACATGTCCAAAGAAAACTACTACAATGCAAGCGGCATCCAGCAATTTCATTCTTTGTTATTCCATATTTTATGATTAAAGTTGTTAACTGGTACAATCTTTTCTAATCTACTTACTTTATTTTCCTTAAGGGCTCTTATTTTGTCCTCCAAGTCCTGCAGAATTCTGTCCTGCTCACAGAAAATGCTTAGCTTGACCTGAAAATGAAAACATAAATCTACAATGTTAGATTTTTAAAAATTAACCTGAAAAGTCCCCACTAGAAGTATTTTACCCCAAAGAGCATTATAATGTGAACACGAAACAGTACAAGATAAAGATCTAAAACAATGCAGGAGGTTCTAAAGTGGTATTTGATACTTACATCAATATCACTTTCTGCAATCTTGACAGGTTTTGTACTTCGTTCTTTTAACGTGTCCCGCCCTGTCACCTACAGAAAATAGGTTTGGAAGATCTGAGAAATTTGTTGCAAACCCAAAGCTAGTTATGCTTCAGCAATTAACTTTTTGTTAAATATTTAGGGTTACCAAGAAAGATGAATAACATCTTGTTTGCAAGTCTTTTCAAACACAACTTTAGTTTCTAAAAAATGTTATCAGAAAGGATTCCTAGTTATAGTAAGCTATTTAGTAACTCTTACAGGAGCTTAAGATTCTCTCCAAAACAGCATAATCCTACTTGTTAATGTTTACAAAGGTTCTGGTCCTGCAAAACCTCATAGTTGTAACAGTTTGCCTTCAATAACTTTCTTGAAGCCAAAGGACTTAGATGGCAGGGCTGCTATCTGTTTCAAACAAAAGTTTAGTAATAGCTTGTTACAGATGCAAAAATGAAACCCCAATATTAATTAATGACTAAAAGTACAATTTTTGCATTCTACAAAGGACAGTCTTTTCCATAGTGCAGGGTGAATTTTATTGGAAGCAGACTGCTATAAAAGGGCTATAGTGGAGTTAAATGTGATTTGTCCTTTTTGAAATGTTTATAACATTACAAAGCTCTCATTCCATGAATTACTCATCTCATACTCATTTTCTGGTGAGAAGATTATCACCTAACACAATTTTTGAAACAATACAGAAACTATATATAATTATAGATAAACTATATATTATTCTTCCAAGCTTCACAGCAATCTTAAAATGAAGGAATGTCTATCTTTGTAGAAAAATTTTGTTATTTCTAGTGTCTACATGGGACCCTTTCTATGCACAGTTTCTGTGAATGTGGTTAAGAGAACAGCAATATGATATTGCTTATTAATCAGTCCAAGTCTTGAAATCTAATGACTTCATATTACTAGATTAAAACATTTTAAAAGATCCATTAACGCAAATACTACCTTACAAAGAAACACCTGATGTTTAGAATTACAATGTTCATATACAGTATATTTCTATGCATACACGGGCAAGAGTTTATGAAGAAAAAAATCACCTAAATATTGTGTTTAATAATGTAAGAGCAGAAGCTGTTGGCTTTTCTGGTGGGGTAGAAGTGGTAGGTTGCTTTTTACCTACTCTGACTTCAGTCTCCAGATGTGAAGCTATCTAGTTTTCTCATTAACCTCCAGGACCCTCGTAACTTTTTTTAAGTACCTACATTTTACTCTAAGAGTAGAAAAAACTTTGATACAACCTCAGCTTCGCATTTAACATGTTATATGACATTAGCCATCTACACGTTTTTTTCTAGTAATAATGTAAGTTTAAGACAGAGCAGTAAGATCATAATTTATTTTTACTGTTTTCTCTTCTCCAAAAGCAAGCTTCATTCAAAGACTTATCATAAGTTTTATGGTGAAATGCAATTTCCCCACCATCAAAATCAAAAGCATTTACTGCCTCTCAAAACTTTTAATTTTCAGATATTAAAATTTTCAACAGTTATGTGTTTTATATTGGAAAAATCCTTCCTTTCAAAATTATTCAATTATGTAAATACTAAAGTAACAAATAAACATAAGCATAAATACTTGCATATCAAAGTAATAATTGCAAACTAAGAGAAAGCAGAAGCATTTTTCAAAGTAACAGTATTAACAAAAAAGAGAGTCTACAGATTTTGGGGATACTATACACTGCATAATTAGAATTGTAAAGATGTTCTTATTATCAAGCAGTGAACATGAGAACATAATGAAGATTTAGCATGCTTCCACATTTTCAAATTTACACATAGGAATCACTAGTTCACAAAATCATTTCCAAAACATGATAAAATGCAACCAAACACTGAGTTCAGCCACAATTTTGCATACAGACTCCAAAAGGGGAAAGGGAAAGAAAAAAGGGAAAATAAAAAGGAAAAAAAAAAAGGAAAAAAATCTTACAGGAAGCTTGACTCTTTACCATAAAACACCTGTAAAAGCCAAAACATGTAAACATTGACTGCTATTTTAAAAAGCAATGGGATGAGCACATTTCAGATGCAAGCAGTCTTACATGTATACTGGATAGTAACCCTTGTGCTGAGTTCTTTAGCACTTTGTATATCATGTTGATCAGAGGTCCATTATTTTCTATCTGTTTCAAACAAAAGTTTAGTAATAGCTTGTTACAGATGTAAAAATTTAAACCCCCAAACCTTACAACTCAAAACTCCATAAGCAGCAGTAATCACATGCTCTTACACCATACCAGTCCTTGAGTTTTATGGTCTATATTATTTGCCATTATAGAAGCTACAGCTGCATATCTACTTATCTTGTTACATTGTGGGTAGACACACAGAACACTTCTACTTTTGCAGAACACACATACTAACACACAACACAAAGTAAGATTTGCTCAGGCTTCCCAACTGCAGTTTTAAAGTGCTGGAAATACAGCAAGACATTTTCTGCCATGTAGTATGTAGTGATGCTTGTACCAAGAGCTCTATATAGATCATCTGAGCAACCTAGTTAAAAGCTGAGTGAAGAAGTTATTTCCATCACACTTACCCTTCATCCCATAACAAATACCTGCTCTGCATTATTCCCTTTATTATCTATGTGACACAGGCCTGCTCTGGTAACCTCTTTCAACTGCAGCAGAAAATGAATAAGATTTTACAGTGTGACTGCAGAATGAAGCAAGACAAGTGCTGAATCACTGAGAGGGCCTCACATTGTCTTTAACTGACTGCAGCATTTATACTTGGTGACACAAACTGTCACGGACTTCTTCATCCATATTTTGTATAACCTCCTTGGGAATCTTTGCAAACTATTCTGAAGTTAGGCTGCTCATCCACCCCTCCTGTAGCCTGCCTGAACTTCATTTCATAATCACCAGAAGGGAACCTTCCCTCACCACTTGTCTTTCACCTTATTTACAGAGTCACTTTAGAAGCTTGTGGGGAAAATAAGACCTCTTCTTTCCTTTGCTCTTCCTTTCTGTTTTTCTAATAAAGGCTTTATCAACTTTAGAGATAAAAAGACCTGGACATCTGTTTGAGGAAGTGGCATGGTTGTGCTATAACATACAGCTACACCATTTCTTTCATGCTCCACATCCCTCTGGCTCATGAGTAAAAAGAGAACATAGAGCCATTGCAACTTTTGCAGAAAAAGTGGTTCATACACTAAGGACAATATTGCTAAAGGAAACCTGTATGACACATGGCATTTGGTAAGTTCAGAATTATCAGTAATGTTTCTCATAGTATGTATAAATAGCATTTAGATTTTTATTTTTTTTTAATGTCAGGACGAGCTTGCATGCATAAGAGTACTAGTGAAATGGATTGATAATTCCAGAGCACTTTTATTCCATTCACACCTGTAAGAATACAATGTAATATTGTACAATATCATCTTGATATTAAAAAAAATATTAGATAATCTTTTTAAACTCTTCAATAATAAAAATAAGGCTGGTATAAAATGGTAAGAGTAAGGGAGGAACAATATGTAATGTATGTAATGATAGTAATAAAATAAAAAAAAACATAAAATAGTAATGATAAATTACTAATTGCTGTGTTAGCAGTTATTGTAATCAGCTTTACCATTATGGCATACATTAGGCTGTTAATTGCTTCATCACTCTTTGATATTGAAAAGTTGTACTTCAAAACCTCTAGAACAGAGATCTTCAGAAAGGATGGATGGGAAATAAGAGTAAGTAAAGCACATAAAAAGAAGGGAAAAATCAGCTCAAGCAGATTTAAAGGGAAAAAGCTGGATTAAAGAAACACCTTATTAGACGAGCTGACTTTATACTTTTTCTAATGCTATAGCAGATAAGCATTTTTAATATTTTTTCTCTCTCTCTCTTTTTTTTTTTTTTTTTTTTTTTTTTTTTTTAACCCAATTTCATTAAACCAACATGATACCATTTATCTGGAGTACCAGTAACACAAGTTCTTCCTACAAGCTGATGCAACTCTATTTTCTGAGTTTGCATTTTAATTGTATAGTCACTGCTCTAAAGACACTCAATATTCTGAGCACAACAGTGCTGGCAACAACAGTTTCCATTTCTGAACAGCTGATTTGAAAACCTGCAGAGACAAAGAAAACCACTGGGTTTTAAAAAAACATAATAAAAGTAGAGTCCTATAAGAATCTTACCTTTAGATCCAAATACTCCAAATCCTTTTTCAACTGGATATAAGTGTCATCCGCCTTCAGGTAAGCACATAGGGGAAAAAATACAATGTATTTGAATGTTTGAAACAATTTCAAAATACCCGGGTTGGTTACACATAAGAAAATATGTAAAAGAGAAAACAAAGAGATAAAAGAGAAAACAAAATAACAGAGTAGGAAGTACATAAAAAAGCACATTTGCTCCACCAGCAGATTGCTATTCACAGCTAATGGGCAAAATAATTCCCAAAAGTATTACCACCTCATGCCCACCTTTCAAACATATAGATTCAAGTTTTCCACCTCTAATGAGACACGTAACTACATGAAACAATAGGTTTTCAAAAGTTACTTTTTCAAGAGCAATTTCTCCTGACTATCCCTTCACTGAAAATGTCATGGTGTTGCCCTCCAGCATATGTCCCTTTGGGAGGAGAAGAGAAGATTTGCACCTAACTGAATGTCAGATGTAACTAGAAGCCACTTTGTAACAAATCACTAGAATACCTTTGATCACATGTTATACACATTTTAAGATATGAATTGCTTTATGCAGGAAATGTACAGAAGATATTTTGTGAATAAAATGCTGAAAAAGATCTTGTATAATTAGAGAATCCATGATGCCTTTTAAGTAATAGCAATCAACTTGATCCTTACTTTTCATTGGCTCACCTGTACTTGCTATACACTTGATTTTATCACTACATTCATCTAGCAACTTCTTCATTACAGATGCTTCAGGAAAAGCATGCACAGAAGTTATTCAAAGTTATTTATCCTTTTTTTGAAATAGTCATTTGTAATTCACATGAAAATAAAGCTTAACTGTTGCAAATGTGCTTTGTAATCAGGCAAAATGCCCCAAAATTCAGAGTTCTAACTGCTATTTTGACAGATTTTATTTCCTGGGCAAATTAAACTTCAGAATTAAAGAAAAACACCACTATACCTTTTTTCAAGTTTTGTGCCAATGAGAATGTGTAGTTCAAAAAGAAAAGAAAAATCCTTTATGCCATGAAATCAATACATTAGTCTTGCATTTCTTTAGAAGTATTCAGTTGCAATTTTTATCTCATCAGCTTGTAAGTCAGGATGAGGGCTTGACTGAAAAGTCTGCCCCTTATTGGAAAAATCCCTCTAACCGTTACCCATCTCAGTGCAATTGTTCTGTAGGTGAGGTAAATGGGGAAATAAACTTTTCCAAATTCAAACTATTCCTTTAGTTTTGGGCCAACTTAAAGCCTTCACCAATTCCTAGAAGAGTCATCACATTTTATTTCCAGACAGCTCCATGTTTGAAGCTCTAAAATGCATTAAAGATCTCTATAAATACATTCCTGTTGGATCCCACACATACAGCACTGTTGATGATCCAAGATGCCCATGAGCTTTTATGAATCAAAATTCACCTGCAGAACTGGCACAGTTACAAGCTCATATGAATATACAGACTGGCTGATGCATTTCAATTTGCAGGTGACGCAGCATGTGACACAGGGAGCCAATCCCATCATTGAAGCAGCACAAAGAAATGGTTTTGCTTTAGGATCAACGTATCTAGTATTTTAACCTACATTTCTGAAGATACAGCATCTTCAGAAATAGTATAAAAAGTACACGTAACACTTAGAAATAGATGTAACTGGTGCCCTATAACTTAAAACACTCATCTTTGAAAGCAAATACAATAGCAAAGAAAAAACAGAAACAACCTTGAAATTGTAGAAAACCAAATGAGCAAGAAAGCACAGACTCAAGCATGCCACTAATGAAGCATTTGCAGAGTCACAAGATGTCATACGGCACAGATGAGCCAAGCAGCAGCTGACCTGATATGTGGAATTAGTTGGCAAGTGCTGCAGTAATTGTGCAATTGTGTAATTTCGTATACTAGCCAACTTAGCCTGATGTCTCCTTAATCGAATGAGAAGCAATGTTAGCTCTTCAGGCTGCAGGTATTTAGACACATTGTAAAGAGGAAATTAGCAGTCTTCAGGGAGAGTAACTGTAATTACATTTTTCACCTCAGTGCCCAGAAAGCAGTTACTTGACATGATTAAGCAATTATTTCATTAACTCTGCATTTGGTCAAATAAACATAATAAAAGTTGAATCCTCCAGTAACATGCAACTCATCCCTTTTCACACTGCAGAAAACAGCAAAATTCCTACAGGCATTACAGGGAGCTGGTTAAGATTTCCCTTTCCATTCAAGTTATGTCTCAGATAATAAAACACAACTACTACGGTGTCAGTAGGATTTTAAAACTTAACTATGAAACAATGATGACACAAAATAAAAAGTAACTGCTCTCTCAACTTACCGACTTGCCATGCAAGCTGGGTGCACTCACAGTATGTGTCATGTAGCCCATAGCAGGCATGGAGCGTCGATCCATGTGAGTTGAGCTCTGGAAGAAGCCACAGACAGAATTAGAAGGATTGTCTCAAGTGCAAAGTATGCTGTACTTGGGGAAAAATTTAGAAGATACACAGCTCTGCCACAGATTTCCTGTTTGAATTCACAGCACACTTACATAAGGTAACATTCATGGGCCAACCAGATCCTTCAATGATTAAGTAAAACTTATGAATGAACAAATGCAAATTTAGCACTTGTGATGCTAGGAAGATCAGTGGATTCTGACAGCACAAGATGATTCAGCAAAACATATTAAGTGACTTCCAGGAAATAAAAAACTACTCTTTTAAGTTCCCTCTCACCTGGTCGAGCTTATGATCTGCAACAGCAGACTTGTACTATGCAGAGTAACAACTCTGAATGCCCCCTTACAGCCAGGGAACACTAAGTTACTGACATGAGTGACACCTTGTGGCAATGGGTTCCATTAATACCAGGTTTTATTAAAATATATTTGATTTACCCCTTTCTGCTTACAGTATGAAAACCTACTGCTCACTCATTCTTTCATCTTTCTCTTCATCCAAACCTTTATGATTTCTCCAAGTCAGATTCTTGATTTGGTTTTATTCCTGTTTCTGAATTTTAGTGAATGCTGGGTTTTACTCATATGCAAGTGTAACTGCATGGAATTTAATAAAGACTTGCAGGGAGGGGGGAGTATTATAGATTTCCGTAGACGTATGCCTTTATATGTAAAATAATCCTGTGTGCTTACATATTAAAACATTAATATTTTTCTCTAGAAACTTCTATAGAAGTTTCACAGAAAAGGTTTACAGGCGAGGAAAATTGTGTTTGATTGGTAAAATCAATCTGACATAAAAATAGTTTTATTTTATGGGTAACATTTATGCAGCTACATTTCACAGGAAGGGAAAAGGCTGCTGCACATTCCTTTGTAAGGGATGTAATGCTCCTTCAACTTACACATGGAGAAACCAATGTCTGGTATAATATAAGCAGGAGTCAAAAAAAAAAAATTAATTTCCCACGCTACACATCACTACATTATTTCATCCTCTGACAGAACATTATAAATCTATAAAGGGTGAAAGACATCTGACAGCTACACTGCATATACATTAGGAAAAAATCTAAACTGGCATGTAACATAAAGTCATGGTCCTGAACCCATGCTGAATATCTGTAATTACAAGTCTCTTTCATTGCAAATACTTTCCACATCAGAGCCCACAGCTGAGGTAAAAGAATTAGGTGAATACATAGGCTTTCAGTTCCATTTATTCCAGTGTAAGAGGTACCAAGACAAGTAAATTCTGCATTGATTCAATCCTGAATTTTCCACATTTCCTTAGACAAGGAGAGACACATAGAATACCAAATAGGGAAACCTGTGTCACCTCCAGATAAGAGGGTACAGCAGTGCTTACAAATAATCACACTGAAATTCTGTAGAAGCTTAAAGTTTCACACCAGCTCCATCTGATTTTGGCTATCCCAGTGATAATTACTCTGCAAAGAGCTTGAACTATCGATTTTATATTTCATACATATAAACATAGGCCTTTCAATTTTTTTAACAAAAATACTCCAAACCATTGTGATGTACCACCAATTTTCCTTTCCTAACCAACAAAAAATAATAAATCTGAAAGGATCAGAAAGATAAGAGATTTAAGAGAAAATTGTTCAACATATTAACTTTTACAGCTTGCATGATCTTTCATACACAAGGAAGGATACAACTAAAAATTACTAAATTAGATCATGAATATCTGACACCACATTTAGAATAGTTATAAACCTATAAATAGCTATAAATAGTATACAAACCTGTACAGCATGATTTTGCATCTTCCTGGGTGATCCAGCAAAAGGAACATCTACAGTCTGTCTCTCATCTGATGGTTTCACTGTAAGCCTTTCTGCAGGAGTATGTGGTCTCCTTGGGGGAAAGCTTTTTGGAGGTCCAGGAGGAGGAATATCAGATGGAGAAGGTGGAACAGATATTGATCGTGGAACATCTAATGAACTCTTTGACTTACCACGATCAATAAAGTCTGAAGAACCTACATAAAGTGGGGCAGTGGGGCTGCCATGTTTAAATTGCTGTCTCTGCTGCCACTCATAGAGCTGCCAAACAGTTCCATCCTTATTGGCTTTCCTTTCCTCCTGGGACATCTTCAAGTGGCTAACACGATCTTGTGCGTATTTGTAGTCACTTGGCAGGTTGCGGTTTGGTGGTGGTGGTGAGCTCCCTGAAGGCTGCCTGGTATTCTTTGGCAAAGTGTGATAATTTTCAGGAAAAGGTGGATTGGGCCCCTGACGTGTAAGAGTCTGATCAGAAGCGAGGCTGCAAAGGAAGTGGGGGGAAAAGGGTAAATTTTAGCATACAAGAATGAGCAGAAGTAGTTAATACAAAAAAAAAAAAAAAATCTCTTAAATGACATTTGTATAGGATGACCTACCAGAAAGAAGCCTAATGGACAACAGCATTACCTAAACATGTTACTTGGACTAAAAAGAAGGTCAAGAACATGAGGGAAGTAATTATTGTTTCGTTCAGAGCCAATCCATAAATTATCTTCTGCTGAAAGCCTGCTCACCACTAGGTGGTGCAGTTTACGAACAACAAATGTATGTTTATTATTTAAAAAAAACAACATTAAAGTGCAAGAAGAAAGCTCATTAATCACTGTACTTCAGATAATTTTCACTTATGTGAAGAACAAAAAAAAAGTAAAAAATTGTTCTAAGGTCCCAACTCTGCTGGTTCTACTGCTTTAAGTAACACCAGGCTTTTTGCAACAGAACTAATTGACAAACTAGAATATAAAAAGAGGCATTACATCCTGGCTTTAGTACTGCATCCATAATGCAGATAAACTGCAGAAATGAAAATCTTTTGGTATTCTGTCTTAAGACAGAATTGGCAAAAGCTTTGATAAAGTGTAGCTGGCTCACTCTCCTACTTAGAAGTCAAAATCTTTCGGTAGCTTCATGAATAAGAACTTGCCTAATTTGTGATTCCCCAGTTAAACATCTGGGGCTTTTGTACTTGCAGTCACTCACTCACTGATCAGGATCTCCAGACAGAAAACTATTCTGGTAGACTTGCTACAGAGCAACAATATAAACAACAACAAAAAACCCCACAAATTAAGAAATTCAGAGCACGTTCATCATTCCATTTGGTAGGTTACACTCTCTGCATCAGAGGGAGACCTGAAAGTGTGGGAACCACTGGAATTCCACATGAAAGAAAGGGCAGCATGGAAAAGAACATCTTTGTTCAGCATCCAGGAACAACAGAAGCAGGAGGAAAGGAACTGCTACCAGTAGCTGCTTCCACATATTTCTACCTGCAAGGATTTGGCACTACTGGGCTGTGTTGAAATACAGATGCTCTTGAGAAGATACATAATTCCTCATGTCAGAAAGAGTAACTCCTCTGCACTGCATGGAAGATTACAAATTGATAAAAGCTCTGCTCTTCCATAACACAGAACATTGATAATAACTCAAATTTCACAATAAAGGTTAAAGCAGGCAGGTAGTATGAACAGAGGAAACTCAACAATCAGCATTTAGTGGTCAAGTAACCTCTTATTTGTCTAGCTCATTACACCATGTGTATTCTGTATGTTCTGTACTGTACTGCCAATTTTTTCTACACAAAAATCAAAACAGTTGGTAGAAATGTGTTTTCCCTAGATAGGAATGAGAAATCAGAAGGCATGGAGCAGGTAACGCTTTGAAAGGACATCTGAAACAGGAATGAAGGTAGGACAGGTCCTTTTAGTGACTTCTCTGATGAAAAAAGAGGAAGGGGGTTTAACAGTTCCTATTGATCAACATAGTGGAACTCTCATGAAAGCATTGGCAAACTATGTAATGTTGCAAAATGTGGTTATTTTCTAATTGGACACAAAAGAGTAAAGAATTCAGATCAGCAGGGATTACTTGTAGTCAATGGCTAGTACTTTTAGGAGCAAAAGCAGTCTGAACACAAAGGCCCCATAAGTTTTCTGGGGAAAAAGTCATTCCTATTTTTTTCCAAACAGAATCAGCAAGCCTTAAATTTCTTATTGGATCCAAAATTACAATTGTTATCTTCAATAAACGTTAAACAAAACAAAACAAAAAAACCAAAACAAAACAACAACAACAACAAAAAAACAAAAACAAAAAAAATCAAAGAATGCTTTCTCCTTCCTAAGACCATATCCTAATATCTCCTATTTTTCTATATTATAATTATATTTTAGTAGATTTATAAGGTACTAATTCAGTAGGTTACCCATATTTGAAAAATCCTCATATGCAGCAGAGTTCAACTGTCCTTCCTGCCACTTGACACAAGGTGACATTCTGATCAGATGAATATATACATATTTTTTTCAACTAGTACTTAATCCGGACTAATCTGGAGTGCACACTCTGAGAGTAAAGCAATTATGGGATTTTTAAATTACAAAAGCATTCCAGGATGCATTCCACATCTTGGTACAATTTATGTAATTTGTAGAGACTGGAAAGGGAAAAGAGAATCCTGGAGACCATGGGAACATCCTCAATATGTGATGCACATACTCTGAGTGCAGTGATCTGATAGAGAGGAATGAATGGGTGTTTGGAACAGGAACAGAAGGGAGAAAAATAAATGGCATTCCTTACTTTTAAGGGGATAACAAATTATTATCTACATATTGTGCACTTTTTTAATGAATAAAAGGTAACTGAGCATTGCACTTCCCTTTCTGGCTTTTCAGCTGTAGCAAATTTTAATAAGTTTTAAACATCCATAATGATTTAAAAAACAGTTAAGAAAAAAGAGCATTCTAATCTCAGTTTCTCTATTTGCAATATAGTGACAACATTACAGAGATTTGATTAGCCAATCCAATATTGACTTTCTCATAAGATAAATACTTGAAAAATACCATTCTGCACTGGAAGCAAGTCTTGTTATGTACTGCCTCTGCAAAATATCATTCTGATGTGCACTAAGTATATTAGTAATACATACTTTAAATACATACTTTAATTTAAGGAAACACCATCTGGCAGTCTATTTAAAAGATCTTCCTATTACTGACCTTTTCGTGTCTCCTTTTTGGACTTTTACCCAGTGCTCCACTTGAGCCATGTTACTTTTTCTTTGAATCTGTTTATCTGGATTCGTTCTGGGAACAAGCCCTCTTTTATATGAGCTAGTACCATTCTGCTCCACTAGGCCAGCACTCATACTTAATGAACTAGGAAGTGTTCCATTCTTCTCAGCTGGCTGAGGCTGAGCTGCTTGGGACCGAGATGCATTTGTTAAGTTTGGAAATAGTGAATCAGCTTCTGTTAACGCATGCTTAGCCTTTCCCTTCTTAGTTTCCAGAGTTTCTTTTCTGTGTATATAATGCTCCTGCTCTTTTTCTCTTCTTGTCTCTTCACGCTTATCATATCCAAGCATTTCAGCTGATTTTTGAAAACTTTCTTTTGTATTGGTAATCTCTGCCTTCACATAATCTTTACAGGCATCCACATGATTGACTTGGGGAACAGCATGTTGATCCACTTTTTCAATTTCTCTGAAAAGAAAATATATGTCAGTAACGAACATTGCTTCATTGTGAAAAGTTGTGGTCTTTTTAGAATTTTAGAAAGGATACCAACAAAAGCACCTTCTCCAGTCTGTAACAAATTTGACAGAATTATGTTAAGACAGCTATGCACAGTAAAACTCAGATCTTATCCAAGTTAGACAAACTTACCTTTACAGGGAAACCAAGGAAGCACAAATCATTTATATTCATCTGTAAAAATGACTGAAAATACTAATATTGTGTGAAAGAATTGTTCAACTTGTAGTACATACAGACAACTGAAAAAAAAAAAAAAAAAGTCTTCCTATCCCGGGAAACACTGGAAGCCAAAAAATGAAAACCAAACTGCCAACAGCTCATTTCAAAGTCAAAAAAGTCTTTTATATCTTTGTAGATGCCTCAGGGCCTAGTAATTTCTGGCTAAGAGGACAGAACAGTATCTACATTTGAGTCAGTACTATCATTGTCCAGGGAATTTCTGACCTGGGGGCTATTTCTGCAAAAAATAAAGTAAAATAGAATATAAAATAATATAATCTCCTCTGCTCCTACTATATGCTGCAATGCACACTACTTTACTTACTTGCCTTATTGCCCAGATATTTAAAAAGCTCCCTGCTAGAAATCTTTATATGGAAACTTACAATACAATATAAAATGTCTAAAGACCCTAAAGGCTTTATGATCCTTTTGACACAAAGTACTTCACTTGGAATTTTCTTTGCCTCCATACACTGATAAGCTTCTCAGCTTTTTCTATTACAATTCAACGTAGTGTAATTCATCTCACAGAAGCACCTCACCTTCTCTGAAACTAAGTTCAGATTCTTTAAAGATTTATGGAAGATTCATTCAGAATAAGTGCCATGAAATAATTGTTTTCACTTCAGTCTACTTAGTGTCTTAAAAGGCATGGCCTACTATGAGGAAGGACAGTGGATCAATACTTCTAGCGTGACAGATTTCCCCAATTTTTCTTTTAATTATTTCCATCTTTATATAGAAAAAAATTACAGGTAACAAGTTCATTGAAATTTAATTGAAATGCAGAAAATCTTATCACAAAGAAAATACATGATACATAGCCCTGGAAGAGATGTTGATCCTTTGCATATATTTGATTGGGCAAAAGCAAGCAATAGTGAGAAACTGCACCTTGACATTTTAATCCTCACAGCCCCAAGGGTTAAAAGCAGGATTGTCTCACATTACAAAGTTTTGTCTCACAGGGAGTTTCAGGGAAAGAATCCCATTCCCCAAGTCAAAATATCAAGAAGATTATGCCAATTTTACAAAAAGGGAAAAACAGGAAGACCATGAATGCAAAGCTGAATTCGTTTGCCTCTAGGACTAATGGGACAAAGGACATCCTGTTGGTAAGAATGCTGTATCAAGAAAAATATAAAAAGCTCTTACAAGGAAAAAGGGCCACCAAAGTAAGTAAAAAAATTAGCAGTTAACACCTGCATAAACTAGTAGATATCCACAACTCTAGGCACTTAGGATTTAACCATTTTTAACAGTCTGTTCCCTCCTAACAGCTTTTTAATTTACTTCTAAACAATCATTAGAAACAACTTGTAACACTTCTGTCTGCTTCTTTTTCCTTATCTCTCAAGGCTGCCATCTGACTGTTTCAGGTGTACAAACTTTAACTTTTTAACTGAAATTCCCTAAAAAAAAAAAAACTTATAGAGAAATTAATCCACGTCAATAAACGTAGACACACCATGTTCCTTAATTTGTTACTGAACTGATCTGCACCAAAACATAAATTTAGTAAGATTTATTTAAAACGGGAATGAGTTTCATGCACACATTTACAAAGCTGACTCTCAGAAATCACCACCAATTTCTATATCTATACAACACTTATTTTAAAGATCCTTAAAAGAGAATGGTTTGTGTATTGAACTTGCCTCTTCAGTGAAGAGCGTGTTTGCATAAGAGCAGCTTGATTCATAGCCCTGATCCAGCCATTCATATCCTCTTGTGTATCTGCACTGAAGTAGTATGTCCTCATCCCTGAATGCTCTGCCTGAGAGCCAATAACAGAATTCTTATTATAAATATATGCCCGCATACCTGTATGAACAGCCTGCAAGAGACAAAGAAATACAAGTCAGACAGCCCTTTCATTTTTTCACAAAAAATATTTACTGTAACTTTCCCAGATATCTTTAAATAACTTTAAAGTATCTTTGACTTTTTCTTGAATTTTGGGAAAAATTATTACACTGCCACAACGGGCTGCAGTGCAGCAAACTCAGAGCACTCTGCAATTCTTAATGAAATTCCTCTACCTCCTTCTCCCACTATTAAGCTAAAAGTTCAGTGCTTCTGTTTTTCACAGTAGGAATTTTCAGCTTTTAATTTTCTCATAACAGATCAATTTTATTTGCCATAAATACCATACAAAAAAAATTAAATAAATTCCCACTGAGACATGGGTAAGCAAGCCAATTTTTCCAGCTTATTTAATAAAGCAATTTATTCAGACAAAACAGACAAAAGCATCTTACAATTCAATCAATTACATTGCTTACTTAAGAACTGATTATAAGGCGTGGTAAGATCTTTTGGTTAAAGCGTGCACTTGAACCTCTGTATTAGCTGCAAAATCACAATGCTTACTGATAAAGTTAGTAATACTGATGAAATTAAAACAGCACAGAAAATAATAATAAGCACCTCTACACTCTTGGGTACTCCATGAAATTCCACTGCAAACTAGAGCTATAACTCTAAGCTAGTTGAATTTAATCAAATCTCATCTACATTTGTAAAAGCAAAAAACCAGACATTACTAAGTCATATCAGTCCTGAAACACTTGACTATATTTCCTCAAAGTTACTTTATAGATTTGTTTTGCATTAGCAGGGTGAGATTAATTTCCTTACTTTCCAAATAACTGAAGACATTATACTGGCTTGTAAGCTCTTGTAAAAATATTTTAAAAAATAAATGAGTAATTTAAACTGCTTTTATAGAAGTAAATCTGCTATCACACAAAAAAGCTAATGGCATAAAACACAGCTGAGACATGGAGATTTTAAAATGAAAAAAAAACCACCTCAACTTTTAAAGCTGTATAAAACTTTTCTTAAAGGTTAAACATATTTAACAAAACTTCCCTAAATGACTTGTCTTTTTATTTAATGATACCTTCCCCTCTCCTTATTATGAATTAAAACCACCCACTCTTCAATCATAAATTGCTTCACAAACACAGCAATATTTTTGACAAAACCTGGGCTGTTTAATCCAATGCAACTTAAATTTTGTAATTTCAGTTGTTTGCCCTGGATTTTCTAAATTACCATGATCTTAGAGACTCATATCAACAACTCCAAAGAGCAAAATCTTTCCTTGCTATTGTAGTGCTTTAAGTTTTGTGGAAAATTTACTCCCTTTCTATTGCAGCCTGTTCTTACAAACATGTGAAACATGGCCTTTCCATCTGTGCCTCAAGCATGGGGGCCTCAGTTTGTTTTGGAAACTGTGCTAAGAGTCTCTGCAGAGCTAAGTTGCTTCCCTGACATCACACCCATGGGGGAGAAAAAAGGGGAGGAAAGGGTGACATAAAGAAGTCAAAGACCCCCCTCCTGCTAGAAAGAGTTTCTGCTTCCCAATAGTGTTGGCCAATGTGAGAATACCAGAAGGTTTCTCTGCCCACAACATTCCCATTTCCCCTTACCATGGGAAAACAGGACTGACTGACACAAAGCAGTAGCACTGATCAACTGGGCACTTAGGAAACAAAGGATTTTTTTTCACGTTTGACTGTCTGAATCCTTTGAGTTTGTGTTTTGTTTGTTATTTGTCTTCTCTTTTTCTTTTTTAAGCATTTAATACATTGAGTACTGTGTGAAGTTCTGGGCTCCATGGTATAGGAAGGACACTGAGGTGCTGGAGGGGGTGAGAGGGTGCAGAGAAGGGCAGCTGGGCTGGTTAGGGAGGTCTGGAGAACAGGTCTTGTGAGGAGAGGCTGAGGGAACTGGGGCTGTTCAGCCTGGAGAAGAGGAGGCTGAGGGGAGGTGGTGTCACTCTCTACAGCTACCTGAAAGGAGTTTGTAGTGAAGGGGGTATTGGCCTTTTCTCCCCAGTGAGTAGCTAAAGGACAAGAGGAAAAAGGTTCAAGTTGTGCTAGGGGAAGTTCAGATTGGATATCAGGAAAAATTTCTTCGCTAAAACAGTGGTGAACCATTGGTACAGGGTGCCCAGGGGGGTGGTAGAGTCACCATCCCTGGGGATTTTTAAAAGCAGGTAGACATGGCACTTCAGGAGATGATTTAGTGGTTACAGTGGTGTAGGACTGACTTGATCTGGAAGGTCCTTTCCAACCTTGCTGATTCTATGATTCATTGAATCATAGCATCCAATTTATTGTTAGCATCCAGTATAAGTACAGACCAAAAACTGGAAGCTCCAGATGTAAAGGAAATCAGTGATTTTAACTCTAGACTTTATGACTACAGGATTCCTTCACAGACCATGTTGAGCCCACAGCAGATGACAATTTGGAAGTGAAGCAATTCCTACAGAAAAGCAGGCTATGTGTGTGCCACTGCAGATAACACAGCAGGCCCCTACCTCTCATGGTCATATACTTGCTGAAAAAAACCAGAACCTTGGGAGAAGAACTGCAGAGACTGCATACCACATCCATAAATGGATTTAACAGCTGCCTGCCCTAACTGACCCGCACATCCTGATCAACACACCCCAGGCTCTCTTTCAGCAGTGCATGATGAACACAGCATTGGCTAAGAGACTGTAGGTAAAAACAGAATAAAAATGTGATGTTGTACCATTGTCCCTTGAGAGACTTAAGGTATTGGAGCCATAAACATCCATAGCTTCAGAAGGCACCCTGGAGATGCTGTGTTATTACCAACTGACATGACATTCTAAAGTTCACAATATATAAAACTGGCCAAAAAAAATTCAAACATATTTCAGTTATTTATTAGTAGTATGTTTTATATGCAAGAAAGCCACTTTGTGCCATTGCCCTGTAGCTGCCACTGCTAGCAGACACAGAAGCTAGCAGTTGTTAATTTTGGGGTTTTGGGGGGTTTTGCCATTTTTTTTTAAAGCAAAAGCTATTAAGATGACTACAGCACACTAGAAAGCCTAAAACACAACACATGTGCACACGTACACCAAACACACAACAGAGAAAACAATATTGGTACCTATTCATGCATTCAGATGCCTTAATGTGGATAGATTGAGAAGAAAAGCAGTCTCTCTCCCATAATGCACAGAAGGAGAAATGGACAGTAAACCCCAAGGGCATATCAGCAAGACAAGACAAGGACAAAAAGTTAATCAAGTGAAAACCATGAGGAGATTCATGTTTCCAAAGAAAACACTTAAAAAACTATATTAGAAGTAACCAATGCCTGGAGCTATTATGTTCGCCTTCAATAATTCAAAATTCTGAGAGAAAAAGCCACATTTCATAGGATGGAGGAATGGGGAGAGGAACTATTTTCCAATAACTGCCGTCTTTCCAAGTTAGTCCTCTCAATAAACTCTCCTGAAGTTTGATATTTATGAAACATGTATGGGCAAAAATTGAAATAGTAATCTAAGCCTTCACTATAAACAACAGCACACTAGATTCTAACTCATATTTCACTCTCAAATAATACAGAATTTTTTCAGGACTTCTAGAAGGTAGAACCTTCCCTCTTTCAGATTCTAAAATGGCACTTCTAACATTTATAGCCCTTGCCATTCCTTCATCCTTTATTTACAGGAAATGCTGGTATGACTTTCCAGTTTCTCCATGTGTATTAGTATCAGATTGATATAAAAGAGTTTACATTCAGTATTCTCTCATGTTTTTACACAGGTAAGACCAGTGAAAAATTCTTTTTATGACTGAGGACAATGAGACTTCTATAGGGACAGAGATGACATTAACCTTCATAAATTGGTGCTACTCATGTTTAAAATTTGTTATATCTAAAAAGTATAGTCAATTCTCTATTAATCACAGGGAGTACTTCCAGCTATATATTAATATTGTACAATTTTTTTCACATTAAAATCTGCACATTGGGCTTGTGCTCCCTCACATTTTATCAGAAAAAAATATATTGTATTACAAAAATGTAGCAATTAAGTATCTCTAAGATGTTAACTACTGAACTACATATGCAGTAAGAATCCTGAGTCCTAGCCTGACCATAGCTCATAGCTACTCACAGCACTTTGCTAGGGACAAATAAACAATCTAAACAATTAATTAGGATAAATATTTAAAAGCAGTTTCTAAACACAACAATTTAAGATAGATACTGTTACACTTCAAAAGAAGTTTCTGATTGCACTTGAACACCCCATATGTAGTTCTGCAGGCCTGTAAAAAACACCCAATGAGAACCAAATTTTTAAAGCTGGATCTTAGGAAATAATGAAAGGAAAACAATTTTGTGAACTCCTACACTGTACATTATTTCAGGAATCTTCTTCTAATTGAATCACATGCAAAAAGTGTCTGTGTATTTGTTAAGTAAATTTCTTTTGTTTAATTTTACAATCTAAGATGTTGACATTTTTCACAGTTTGACTGCTTCCTTAGCTTCAAAAAGTCATTGCTACAGAAAACAGACACTTAAATTGAGACCCAAAGCCTCTATTGTAACAGAGGATTTGCAGCAATCTGAATAAATGACAGGACAAATGTAAGAAGTGTCATGGCATATTCTCCCACTCATTCAGGACTTACATGCAAAAAACTCCTGTCTTTATTTTGGGCTTAATCTGCTTGTGTTTTCTATTTCTGGCTGCAGTACATTGTGAGACAGAACGTCCGTCTGCTCTGGGTATCGAAGCGCACTGAAGAGATTAGATAAAGGTAATGGCTGGTGAGTGATGGATGGAATGCCAGCACAGCCACTCTGTGCCCACAGCCAACTCTGTGACCACTGAACATCAGTGCTGGATGGGGTCCATGCAACAGGAATCTCACAAAATCCTCCTACAGCCCTAGGAGTTGCTTCCATATCAAATGAAACTGCAGCATCAAGTCTGCAGCTTGTCAAACACCTAAAGCAGAGTTAAGATTGACCCAGCAAACTAATACATGAAAGGTTTGATGTGGATTTTTCATACAGATTTCTAGCACAGCATTTGTTTTGCTATTAGCTCCCTATTTCCCTATCAACCTGTTAGTAATGACTATGTCAAAAGCTTACTGGCTCATGCTGCTGTTCAGAAAGACTCAGATTAAAGACTTGGCTGAGCTCGCATAGGTATGGTATCCTAAAAGAAAATGGGGAAGTCTGCAATTGCTTCTGAAAATATTTAACCACCATCACATGCAGGGATTCTACTCTGCAGGAAAGGAGAGGCATAACGTGGCAGTGGTGCCACCAGGGTTTGCCTACAGAACTGCTTGGAAACTGTACGTGTGCATGTGTATATATTCACAAGTGATTTTTTTCCCCTTATCACTGACTGTGTTAAACAGGTTAATAATCCTAATTCACATTTGATTAACATTTGTAAGCAGACTTTAAAAACAACAAAAACCTCTAGAGACTTTTTAAAAAAATAGATAATTATCACTACTTTCTTTATCTTCTCTCCCAGTCTGAACTAAGTTACTCAAGAGAAGTAGAAGCTCAGAAGTACATTGGCTCCTCTTTCACAGGTGCTTCTTCCTAGGAAAAGGCTGTAGGAGTCCTTGATAAATTATAGTCATTAAATATAACAATGGAATGTTTTTCTAAAACAAAGGTTACTTTGTAGCTTGTCATCCTATTTCATGGTAATTGTTTTTCAAAAGTACAATAAAAATTTTCCACAAAATGTACTGGGTCTTTTTTTAAACACAATTTAATATTTGTTTAATGAATTTCACGCCACTATGCCTTTGAAAATAGAACAAAAACCAACGAAAGGAAGTTTGCAACTTTAAAACACCCCAAAAGTCAAAATGTTTCAAAATATAAGCTGAGCACACATTCTTTGTAAAACCAGCACAGAAAGGATTTAAACAGAAACTTTTGTTCTAGAGCTCCTAAGTTATAACTGATCAAAACTCAATTCCTAAATTCCTTTTTTTCAAGTACATAGCTCATTTGCTTGGTAGAAAAACAGGTTCTGCTCCAAGTACTGGTAGAATTTACTCATGCAATTGCCTTAGTGCTGCAGCTGAGATGAAAATCAATTAGCATCTGACAAGAACAAATGTATGTTTTATTTAATTTCTGTAGGTTTTTATATCAAATAATATAACTTTATACAGTTACTAGTTATTTTTTAAAAGAAAAAAAATGCAAAACCAACCTCCAACTATATCAAAAAGAGTATTTTTTTCTTTAAAGTTTTTCATGTCACCTGGGACACAAATTGCTTAAGACAAATGTTGGTTACTCTTCCCCTTGAATGGAGGAAATTATGCATTAAAAGCTACAGTGTCATCATTTTCTAACTGCAAGAGCTGAGCTGATTATTTTCTTTAGGAAAGAATACAACAAAATCAGAAGTCCATCAGTCCACTATGAGATCAAGTATTCTCTAAAGAAAAAAATATGGCTTTTATTTCAGGTTATAAACAGCACTGGAACAACTTAGTAATTTCTAATTTTAGAAACAGCATCTTTGCTCTCAGACACATTATTAAGCTCTAAAGATAGTTACATAGTAATAGATATATCAAGGTCAATCTGTACACAACTAAACAGTTCTGTCACACTGCAAGTGGCAGCCAATGAACCTGTCTACTCTATAAAAATAAGGAAATAAAATAGGAGAACAGGTGGTGTTTCTGTTTACAACAGCATCATTTATAATTACAAAAACCCAAACCAAACAAACAAAAAAACAAAACAAAACAACCCCCCAACATTTTAAAATACAATTAGCTGATAAGTTTTGTAACTGTACCTTGAAAGAAAATTTGCGATTTATGCGATCTTCAGGTCCCACTGGAGATATTACGTAGCTAGGTAATGGTATGCTACCCAAAACAGATTCTTCTCTGCTGTCTGTTGAATAATAAAAAAAATATACATAATCTCATTAACTCACTACAGATATCAGTGAGGTAACAATACATTCTCCTTTATGAACACACAGACAACAGGCATTAATTAATGAGAACGAGCAGCAGTTCAGATGGGATATAAGAGAAGAACTTTCCCCAGGAGGACAGAGCAGCAGTGGAACAGGCAAGACAGGGAGGTTTGTGCTCTCTCAGTTCTTGGAGGCTTTCACTGACTGACCAGATTACACTCTGAGCCACATGGGCTGACTTCTTTCCTGACCCTGCTTCCAGGTGGTTGGACTAGACACTTCCTGAAGTCCCTTCTGACCAGAATTTTCTTATGACTCAGCCCCCCGTAATACATGCTGAAAAACATTTTACTTTTAAAGAAATAAGATTGAAAAAAATTTACAGAAATATCAGTTTGGGGTTTGTTGAGTTTTTTTGGGGGGTGGGTGAATTTTTAGGTTCAGACAGAAAAAAAATGATTTGAGAATAAAGTTTATTGTGACAAATGAACTTTGATGGCTAAGTAACATGATGGACCTTCCATTTAGCATTCTACATCTAGGCTAACTGCCATAATTGGGAAACCTCTATTATTGCTGGCTCTACAGCAATCAGCAACAGAAATGCAGTCCCTGGCAATACGTACTTGTTTCATATTCTGTAATGCTTTCCAAAAACTGTAACAGACTACACAAAATTCAAAACTTCAAAACAATCTTACCTAATACCACTATTCCAAGTTCAGGTTAAGATCACATCTAACCTCTTTTTGGTACAAATATCAGATTCAGAAATTCTCTGTTCATCACTTGGATTATAGCTGAAGCATTCCCCTGGTCTGGCTATAAGGTGGATTTTCAAAAAATCAGCTGTCCAAGTGCAAGCAAGTATACAACAATGCAGACCAAAGACAGGACAAATCTTAAAACTGGTATTGCTGCCAAATGTTTTTCAATATAACCTTGGCATGTATCAAAAGTGAATTATGTGACAAAAACTCATACACCATCCACCCAACTCTGGCCTGAAATTTGCTGTGCATTAAAGACATAAATAATTGTTTCACTATCCATCTTCTCAGAATATATAAGTATATATATCTGAAGAGTTCAACTAGTTCATGCTTGCAATGTGATTTGACCAAGTGAACTGTTACAGAGAAAGTAGCCAGACAAAAGAGCCAGTATTTACTCACCTTTGTAGTAAAACAAACAGTAATCAGCAAGCACAAACCATCGCCTCTTCCATAATCGCATGCCAGAGCTATCCTGAAATGCAAGACATGCAATGCATTTGTCACTTAAGGAAAGCTAGCAGCTTATCAAAGCATGCTGTAGCAGTGGGTAAATCAACTGAAGTTTACCTAAATACAGTACTAATTGCAAAAACAAGTGGTTTAAATTTTAGCACAATATTATGTACTAAGACAGATAAGAGGCAAAACATCCAGCTATAAAATAATCAGGGTAAAACACTCAAGCTGCTAATTTCCATTAAGCAATTAATCTCGCATCCCAAAGTGCATTCAGATTAACCTTACAAACAATCAATGCATGTTTTATCTAAAATATTTTGTCTAATCTGTCTTAACTAAACAGATTTATCCTGCAATAAAGAAACAACGTATGCAAGGATTGCCTGTGGACCAAGATGAAAATCACTACACAGCTGTGAAGTATGACCTCACATTTCAGGCAACTATTCCCTTTAATTCTACAGTCAATGTCCCATATGTTACCCCTGTCTAATAAAGTTTATTCAAATATTGTTAAGGAAATAAAACTGAATGCACAATGTGTAAATTTTAATGAAATATAACATAATATAAATATAACATATGCCTGGAGGTCTATGCATATCTCTTTATACATAATATATACTACCTTGTCAAAATGGGTAATATTTACATTGAAATTAATTTTAGAGGCTTGTAAAATTGCCAGAATACAGCCCAAGCAATTACAACTTATTCAGCTATGGTAGGCTTTAATAAGACCAGCAACATAGAAAGCATCTTCAGGCTTTGCCAGCAAGTAGAAGAAAGGGGGACAGAAGGGAATAGCCAGACAACTGTTGCATACACTATTTCCCTTCCTCTTTGTGCAGTCATACAAAGTATGCAAGGACTTTCTTCCCTTTCCTACAACACTGTCAACACATACTGTGAGCTGTGATTCTGTCCTGAAAATTAATAGACTTGGGTAGTGGATATCAACCAAGTTGATAGAATTCAGCTCTCTATGCAGAATGAAGTTGATGGGCTGTCAGCAATTTTACTTCCTTGTATATGTGGAATTGTAATTATAAGCCTTAGATCTCAGCCTTCTCCCATTCATCCCAAAGCTGCTTCTGATGGATCTGATGGACACAGAAGCAGGGAAGTATTATCATACAACAAACAGCTTTATTTACTTCTTGCACTCAAGGATGTGCTTCTGTCAGCTTAAAAGTTCAAGATATAGCAGCTCTACAATTCTGTTTGCTGGATGAAATCCTATAATCCAGCCTTTGCTTGGACACTGGTCTTGGTAGCAGTGATATGTGGTGCACGGGGCCCTGTCTCCCTTCATTTTCTACCTCTTGCTTCTGGAGAACAAAAGGCATATGGGTTGGAATTAAGCCTGCAACCAGGGTATAAAGGCATAAGCAAGCAGATGGAACAAGGCCTCCACAGCCAACCTTGGGTTTATAGTCATTGAGAGAGACTGAGATCAGCAGAGCAGCAAGCCAGCAGGATGTATCAGGGAAAATAAGATTTTCCAGATAACCAGACAACAAAGTTATAGACACAACTTTTAACCGTAATGGTGATGTCCATTCATTATAGCTCTACTTGTGAATCAAACCTGCACATAAAACTTGGTTTTCACACTTGCTGAAGCACAAACTGTTTTCTCAGTTATTTGGATGACACTTCTATTTGATGATTGTACTGAAGTATATGAAGAGAAACAGATCACACACACATACCTGCTTGTGTAGCCAGCCTCTTACTATGACAGGAACATTGGGATTCCTCCTGATAGCTTGTTCCCTCTTTCCAAAGCTATGAACTTTGTTTCCAGCCTTCACAACCTGTAAAGAAGTATAATGTAGCACTGTTTTTTAAGCTGCACTTAAACAACACATCAGTGGACAGTCCACCAACTCTCAGCTGAACAGCAGAAGCACTTGTGCCTGAAGTCTGAAAGCATATCTGCTTAAGTTTTAGTGTGCTTGGGAAGTATCTTTGAGTTTGCCCAAGTATCACAGCCCAAGTTTCTTCCATGCACAGGACTTAGTGTGCATGAATCATACTGACTGTTCATTACCTGGGTTTTGGGTTAGTTTTTTTTGTTGTTGCCTTTCCTGTTTAAATTAGACAACACTCATAGCTTAGTAAAATGCCTGGACTTTGACTCTGCAAACAAAAGAAGATTCAGAGTGACTCTGCTAAGGAAGAGACCTAGACAGCATAGTGGAAATCACAAAGCAAGGTAAATTACTGGACTTCTGGGCTAAACCCATGGCCCTGTCAAAATCAGTATTAAAAAAGTATTGGTTTTAAAGTGAGCAAAGTTCTACTCATCAACCTAAGACATCAGCCTTTACCTTAGAGCCAGGTTTGGTATCAACAGCAGATGTAGTTACTGCAGTGGATGTTTCACTGACCATGCTTGAAGGTCTTTGGTTTAGTTGTTGCTTGGACATAGATGAATTCTGCCTAGAAAACAAACAAAACCAGATTCTTTAAAAGGCATTGTTTCAAACAGTCTTGCATATCTTTATATCTTGCATATCTTGCATATCTTTATATGCAAGATTCACAGTGAGCAAATGAATGACAGGCTAGTCAAACATTCCCCATGCTTCTGCAGTTTCTTTTGCAGCACCCTATTATTTTGATTTTAGGTATTTCTCATGCAGAAGTTGCTATTGACATCTGATGATTGGTATTTGCCAGTGCATCAGAAAGAAGAAACCTTCCACTTTCTCTGCAAATCCATCAGAGAATCAAGAAATGACAAAGAGCACTCAGAGAAGATGAGGCTAATGCAGGGAAACAACATTGTAGCCAATTTAGTGGTTTAGCTGAAAATATGTGTGGAGAAGGATAGGAATCAGCACTTTGCAATAACAGCCTTCTTATTTGAAATCAAAATGAGACTAGCCCACTTTTAGATCTTTCACTAACTTAATGTTAGATCTTTGAATCTGCCCAAAATATGATTCATACTACATTATGAATTATTAAAGTACCTTTTAAGTGAAATGATGCAATTCATGGCAGATATTGTTAGAAATAAATAACTTCTGAGTCATACTGAGATTCAAGAAATCTTGATAAGTGGCTGAGTTGCAGGTACCTATTTAAAGCACAGGTGAGCTCAATCCTACCACAAGAACCTGTTCAACAAGTATGAATTCAATGCAGATGCCCAGATGAAGAAATGAGAAGATAAACAGAAGTGCAAAATCTTGTGGAAACTCATATGCAAGCTGTGAAGAGAAGTCTCAGCAGCCAAGCAGAACACTAACTTGTGAATTAAAACCACAGGTGGTATTTTCAAAAATCACAAATACATGGTTTAGCAAACTGTAGTTTATGAACAAGTTGCAATACAGTCATATCAGGAAAAACAAACAAGCAAAAAAACCCCCAACCAACCTAACAAAAAAACCCCCAAAACAATGACAAAAACCCAAACCAAAACCACCCTAAAATAAACTATTAACACTCTAAGTTTCCTTTCTTTTCCCATCTCAATAAAACCCCAGACACTGAAGAAAAAAAAAAAAAAAAAAAAAAAAGGAAAAATGANAAAAAAAAAAAAAAAAAAAAAAAAAAAGCTACACAAGCCACACACCAAGCATTACTGTTGCTATCACTGAAATTCAATTCCAATTCTGAATGCCACAGAGAACAGAGTAATTTTGAGAAGCTACTACTCATAAGAACAGAGAAGAAGAGATTGTCAATGTAGTAGCTCACCACCTGTTTTAACAAGGACAAGGACATGGTGTTTGCCACTGCTGCTCTTCCTCATTTACAACCTGAGCAGCAAATACTGGTGATCCAAATTTTCTGCTGTATCATAAGATGTATCATAAAACACCAAACAATACTGAAAATTAGTTTAAGTAAAGTATTTCAAGGATAAAATAGACTTTCATGAACACATAGCACAACAAAACTCAAGTATTCAATTCTTTTAATAGCTAATCAAAATTCTCAGTCTGATTTCAAAAGCAAACAACATTATGCAGAATTACCTGAAACAGGTAATGGAACATTATAATGGAGTTAATACTGTCCTAACAGACTTTATAGATTAATCTTTAAAAATCAGTGACTATATCATTGATTCTATGCAATCAGAAATGTTAGATCAGAATCACTATTAATAAGATGTTTGATGTGTTCTTTAAGACATCCCAATGCTGCTGGGTTTTGTCTGTTTTCAGGATTTTACTGCCTCCAGGTGTGTCCATACACATACAGAATTGCAGTATTTATATTCATAGATCCATTCCCCTGTAAATCTTTTAAAAACACTTGACAATAATACTCTACACAGTATCTCCTGTCAAGCAGCTCCCTGCACTACTTAAACAGTACTATTATGTCTACAGAAATCACATTTACCAGCTACAAAAACTACATGGCCAAGATTTGTTTTATTAAAGAAACCCAACAACAGCTCTGATAAACAACAATGAATTAGGACACTGGTAGCCCATATTAAAATGCAGTACTCACGAGAGAACACATTCCTTTTCTCTAAAGGATCACAAAGATCAGTCGACTTATAAGATCCACATTCATACCAGGAACTTAAAAAGTTTATGTCGTTTCAACCAAATTCAACACAAAAACATAATGTCAATCTAGTTTTGATACTAGTGTACTAGTCCTATTCAGCTAGAGAAAAAAATAACTGTTCTAGTATTTCTATACATGTAAACATGGCAGATGTTTATTTTGGGGCTGTTTGGGTTTCCTTCTTTCTCTCCACCTGATATTTTTGCTGCTATAGTAACCAAATGCAACAGACAAGATGACTCCCTCCCCAGAGGTGATACATAGGCTTTCTCAGTTGCAGAAAAAACAGGCAAAAAAAAAGTATAACATTCATTGGATTAAGCATACTATATATTTTTTCTCAATATTGCTACATTTATATTGAAGTCTTATCCTTTTTAAGGTACCATCTTCACTTTTGCAAGCACACTATTACAAAAAAACCCACATTGTAAAGCTTCTGACCAGTGTTTATCAACACATAGGATTAGCTACATGGCTGGAAGGGCCTGACTTCTTCCTTGCTGTATGAAATTATTTTTTAAAATGTTATTAAAAGAAAAGTAAGACAGAAATCTAAACATTATGTACTATCTTAAAGAATTCTATCATTGGGTTTTTTTTCCGAGAAACGTGCATATAACAATATGGTTAAACTAAATCAAAGACTTGTTTGGCAGCCTTAACAATACTGACACTCATTTCTCCACTGATTGTTTAAAAAAGGTCTCTTTGTAGATTAAGGGTTCATTAAAAACACCAAAGTAAAGCACAGTAGTTAAGACAGTTGTGAAATGAAAGGAAGCTACCCAAGGGATTACCCATACAGCCAAAGTCTTTACATCATTTAGAAGTCATACTGAAAACTGTGAGGTGACCAAGTTAACAGAAATTTCTCTTAGCAAAATCTGAAATGCTGACAGGAACAGACAGAAAAATAATCTTTTGATACAAGTAACCATGTGATAAGATGCCAAACTGAATTCAGTTTCAACAACAGAAAACTAAGTCGAAGTAGAAAGAAATTAGAGAATGGGTCAGGAAGTACAGAACTATTTAACCATTGCTTCTCAAGTAAATCTGAATGAGAACATGTTTATGAAGAAGGAATAGAATAATAGAATAACGATCAAAAAATAACGCAACTTAAAAGTTACAGGTTCCAGGCAACAGTCTGTTTTTATCCTCCAGTTACAATGAAGTTGAAGAAACCAGATTTTGGCTTAAAATGCAAGATTGATGTGATACTGCTTAAAAACGAAAGCACCCTGGCAGAAGACTAGTAAAACAATGTCTTAGCCTTCTACTGAAAGTATCCAGTGGTTCTCATTTCATAAAAGTGAGGCATGGGCATCTGGTTCATAACAAACTTATAATCAAGCTATGATTACACAATTTATTGACATAATTTTCAAAAACTTTTCAAATCTTCTTACCAGAACTTTGTTTCCTGGATGAGAAATGGTCAGAGCAGTCTGTACATTCATCATTTCTAGCTTACTGTAAACTACTTTTCTGATGTTAAATGTATCCTTTTAATAGATCTGTCTGTTGCAGCCTGAACAAGTTTGTGCTTACATCTCCTCACAAGCTCACAGTCAACATCTGGTGACAAATCCTGGCTTTGGCCCTAATCTTAAATTAAAATCAACTCATAAGTAATAAATCATGTCACAGCAGCACTGAAGAACAAATGGCCATTTTTAAAACTCTTAAGAGTGCTACTATTTCAAACAGGATTCTTCAGCTACTCTTAGTCAAAATGATCTCCTAATGAAAAGTTTCCACAGACCACACAAATGCAGAAACAGCCCAGGAAAGTGTCACCAACCCAGAGAGGCACTCCAAGGAGTTTTACCCAGTGTTTTCCCTTATGTGTGTACCAAATTTCTTTATGATCAGTTCAGCTGAACCTTTACAATATATTAAATGAAAGCCAATGAACTCATGGAAGTTGGCACACAGATGTAGAGTCACTGCTGTATGAACTGTCTTTGAGATTTGCTCCATTGCAATACACCTGTTCTCCTTCCTAAAACATCTTGGGGCACCTTGTTTGTGTACTTGTATGGTACCCCTTCCCAGCAGCAAGTCACCCCTTACCACACAACACCTGTGGTGACCTGCAGCTCAGGAGCTGTCAGTCTGTCACGTAATGAAAGGCCTCTCCCACACTGCAAACATGTCCACTGTTGTACTTCACACGGGTTCACTGCCTGGGCTGTAATACTCAACTGGCCCTTGGATTTCCTTTGGGCTTGGGGGAATGGCAGCTCTTTAGTTGCGGTTTTGTTGCTACCACTGTTTTGTTTGGCTGGCTTGGTTTGTAAACCATTTGAGAAGCACTTCTTCCAGAAGCTCTGAGCAGAAAGCTGCACTGCCATGCTGTAATTCTCCTTTCCTCTGAAAGGCCTTGACAGACGACATTGCCAAAAAGGCCTCAGTCTGCTGCGAGTCGCACGCGGCCCTTTTCTAGGCCTCATTTTTTTAATTCTACACTGCTATAAATTAAATGCAAACCAAATTATATAATTTGAAACGTAAAGCGTTCAGAATTGTGTGAGCAGCCATACAAAGCACCATCTCTGGGCCATCACAGCATGATGCCCAGCCTGAGACTGAATGCAGGGCCCGAGGCTCCTCTAATAGTGTTGGAAGACTGGGATGGAAAAGGAAGAGGAAGTACTATCTGGTGGTGTTCCATTCCTCTTGTCCTTTGGAGTGGTTTTAGAAACAATGTAGAAATTCCTGCTAAACTCTGCCCACAGAAAGATATCCAGTCATCCTACTACAGAGGGGATTCCAGGAGCATTCTAGCAAGCAGCAAGGATGAGAGGAGTAGTTACACCCTACAGCGCAACAGGGAGTGATCCCAGCCAACAAAGACATGCCCACCAGCCATTTCTGCTGGTTTTCTCTTTTCTTCTTCTATTTTTTTAAACCAGACAATCAAGATAAAAAAATATACAAACCCATACATATTCTATTTGTCTAGAATAAATTGAAGGAGGCCTAATAAAAAATTCTGTAATAAATACCAGCCCCAGGCAGGAAGCATAGAAAATCTAAAAGTAAAAAAATCAATGGATTATAATGGAAACTAGTAATATTTTGTGTGTTACAATTTCAAACCTTCCATTTTGCTCTGAAGACATTTTGCATTTATGTCCTACAGATCTAATATTTAGCCAGAGATGAGATTAGGAAAGCTAAAGTCCTCATAGAATTTGGTATGTCCTGGTACATCAAGGACAACAAGAACAGCTGCTGTAGGTATGTTGGTGATAAAAGGAAGACTAGGGAAAATGTGGGCCTTCTCCAGAAGGAAATGGGTGACCTAGTTACCTGGAATATGAAGACTGAGGCAGTCAATGAATTTTTGCCTTCAGTCTTCAAAAGCAAGTGCTAAAGCCACACCTCCCGAGTCACAGATGGCAAAGACAGGGACTGGGAGAATGAAGAACCACCCACAGTAGTGGCATATCAAGTTCAAGATCATCTAAGGAACCTGAAAGTGAAAAAACCCTGAAGTGCAACAGTGCTAGAATCAAAAACATACTATCACAGTGGCAGTAAATTTTAAAGCATAAACCACCTCGACATCTTTTGTCCAATACCAGAAGAACTGTCAAATTACTAAACTACTGTAGGTAAATGTATTAACTGTTTTAGATCTCAAAGTGGGTATATAATGAACTACTTACTCTTCTCGCAAAATAAATTCAATATTTTCTGGAGAAACCTGTTCTGTCACAGGATGTCTAAATGACGTGGTCTGGTGATTATGGCTGAAATAAAAAAAAAAAAAAAAAAGAAGAAGAAAGAAAAAAAAAAACAATTAATATCGCTATTCTCAGTAAATATATCTATGATCTCTAAAAGGCAGAACTGCTTGTATGGATGCCTTGCTGCTGCTTCTTCAGAAATGAAGCATATCACTGAGGCACTTTTCAATCCTCAGATGTTTTCAGCTCTTTCCTGCATTCTTGTTGACTTCACCAGTAGTGCACTGCATAATTTAATTATTAAGCAGGTTAATGTTTTAAAAGTAAACTAGTTGTAATCCTAGTTAGGTAGATGCACTTGAATTTATGATTATTTACACCTGACTGTCACACAGATTATTTAAACATAACACAGAAATTGCACAACTTAAAATACCAATCTTTATTCCTGTAAATTGCAGAGAACAGAACCAGTAAAATAATTTCAAATGTTGCTGGACAACAATTTACATAATTAATAACGTTTAATGAAATCACAGAGAGAGACTTTGTGAAATCTATGTTACATGCTCTTTTTCCCTCTGATAAGATATTTCTTCTATGATTTTTCTTTACACCTCCATGCAGAAGATCATATATAAACCCAGTTGCTTATATAAAACAACATAATTTAGAATTTCATCTGAGTTGAAGAAGAGGCCTTTTACTCTGCAGCTTTGTACAAAGAAGCAATCTATAAAAAACACAATTCTTACAATGAAATAAGAAATTGAAGCTCTTATTTCAGATTTAGAAAGGTAGTGCCTAACATGCTGTTAGGAAGCCTTACAATTTGAGAGAGGAAAGAACCAAAAGCTTACCTGTTTAAGGTTCTGTATGTTTATGGGTTTATTTTAAAATATTTTAAATAAAAGTAATTAGGTAAACAACATTCAAAACTAGAATTCCCAAATGCTGAAAAATGTTAACACATTTTGAGTATATTCAGAAGACAGAAATCATAAGGTAGTTAAATGAATTATACCTCAAGAAGCCAAAATTAACACTTCAGCTATTAAAAAAAAAAAAGTTGTGAGTTTTTTTATGGGAGTTTTTCTCCCATAATGCCCAGCAATTTCAGGGCTAACAGATTGCACCCAACTGTCTGTCATAGTGGGATGTTCCTCCAGGAAGAGAGTAAGGCATTAAAAAATATTAAATATTTTGGGGTTTCACAGTAATGGAATTCCAAAAAGACAGCAACCTTTCAGTAAAGGACAGCTAAACATCAAACAGCTCATGCACTCATCACATTCAGATGTAAATAGCTCAGAACAAGCCTGGATTTAAAAACAACCAAATAAAACAACAACAAACAAAACCAAATAGCACCAACCAAAAAACACCACCAAAGGAAAACAAAACAAAACCAAAACCAACAAACAAATAACCCCAGCCCCTTCCAACAATCACAACCACAAACTGCTCTTTTTAAGCCCCATTGGGACTATGAACAGCGGAGGATGTTTTGGGCTATCAACTTCTCACTTCTTTTCCAATATGCCTCAGGGCAGGAAATCGCATATCACAGGGACCAACATAATGAACACATGAAATGGTAAGCTGAAAGCTGAGCCAACTCATTTTACACCAAATGGATTTTTTCCAGCCTCGCCTACTACAAAACTGTAGCCCTAGAGCCACTAAAAACTGGGAACAACATATTAGGCCATCAACTATCTCAGGCCAGCAGAAACAGCATTCAGTCCCTAGAGTGGTGAGACTGACCTCTACCCAGGTGGGCCAATGAAGTACCCTTGCAGCTTCTAACTCTTTCATGTCCCCACGAAATCAGAGATCACAAGAAATATGTTCATGAAGTCTTCAGTGCTGACATCTACAAAGCAACCATGACCCTTTTTTCAGAAAAGGACTGAGGAGTATTGTTTCCTGAAGGAGCACTTTGGTGTGAGTTTACATTCTAATTTTGGGTACACATCCAAAGAAAGGAATACGAACCTGCAGATGTTTTAAAATAAAATAATAAATAAATTGTAGCAGCCACCATTAAGCTCCCCGTTGGTTACACAGTTCAATTTTAAGCTATAATCCTTTCAAATCAGGACTGAAGCAGTCTGTTTAACCTTTGATACTTGGGTAGGACTAACAAAAACGCAGATTCATTGTTAGCTTTAAAAATGAAAGTACATTGTCAGCTTTATTGTCCAGGGGCAAACTGTCAACAAGCTCTCATCTGCAGGCTTTTAGTCATTAATAACTCATTCTACAATTAAAACTACGAAAAAGGACAGTTACTTGGGAAATAGTTTCCCATTATACTGTACAAGCACTTTTACAAATGCTTTATTATTCCCCTTGAAATATGTTCACGAAGCCTTCAGAAGATTAATTAGTCCTCCTGCTGGACTTACTCTTTAATTACATTACTAACAGACTAAATATTATTTGCTAATAACAAAAGTTTCAGCTGGAAAGTAAACACTTCTTAAATACCTGAGTAATTGCATTTTGGGACAAGTTTTACACTTCAAATAGTAAGAGCAGGGAAACAGAAGGATAGTTCCATTCCTACTTAAAATGCAGATGTCAGTTTCACTCAGGAGAAGACATACAAAGCTAAAACTTTCTGCAGATCTGCAGCTTCAGTATTTAAGACATGACTGGGAAGAAAGGAATTAAACTGCTGCCACTAACAATTAGAAAGGCAGAAGACAGTGGTTTATTTGAATTTGAAAAGTGAGAGTTTCGGTGTTTTGCCTCCTAAGACTCATTAAGACTGAGCAGTAAGATTCAAAACAACCACTGCACCAGATGGCTAACGCCTTGCAACAAGGAATTAGGCAGCACGGAGATTTTTGGCCACAATGAGAGCAGTCAAACATTGCAAGAGGTTGCCTAGAAGGGCTGTGGAATCTCCATCCTTAGAAACAATGGAGAAGTGTCTGGATAAGGCCCTGAGCAACCAGATTGCATTTAGTAAGTTGGTTCCAACTTTGGAGCTGGCCTGGCTCTCAACAGGAAGGGCTGCATCTCATGGGCTCCAGACGTCCCTTCCAACCTTATTTATTGCGTTCTGTCATTCTCTGCTGATCCCCCCATCTTTCTCTGTAAATACCATTTAATTTTTACAATCTCTTGGAGGGTTTTCCTGGGATTTCAATGGAACTCTTCCAAGAATATTAGCAGCACCTTGTTTTTATTAGGAAGGAAGAAACTATAATAGTAGAGACTTCAATCTAGATGACCATTTCTTTGTTGTTGCTTTTATGTTCTTTGAACATTTGCTCAATGGTAATATCTATTTACACAACAATGGTAACAATAAGGTATACAGTGAGAGTAATCTAGAAAACTTGTTGCAGTAAAAGTTCTTCCTTTCCAGGCACAGACTAAGAAAAAACCTGGCATAGTTTTTCTCCAGACACCCAGGTAACCTTAAGCTAACATCAAGCTAACCAAACCTCGTGGTAGTTCACCATCTGTAACATCTTCTCCAAACAACAACTTCTGAATGCATTTCTACTGTCCAGAAATCTACCACATACAACAGGCACAACAAATGAGCCTTAATAAGGCTGTTCCACTTTTCATGTCTCCTTCACTCTTTTTTCACTGAAGAGTTTTCACTTCCTACCCCCAAAAAACTGAGACAGGCTTTTATGATACTTCATGTGAATTCTGAACTGCATGTAACTCTCATTAATACAACACCACACATTTGAAATGTCAAGCTGACTTTTCTAGTTACATTACACATTTTGAGTGATAAATTATGGCATTTTTCTTAATTTGAACAGTTTTGTAGTACTCCAATTTTATACAATTACTCATCAACAGAACCACGGAACCAGAGCAAGTATGGAAATATGAAAAACACACATAAAAGTTACATTCATTAGCATCTACCACTGCCATCATTATTTAACTACTCTATTGACTGCTAAAAGTAATTCTGGATTTCTAACTCACAGAACACAATTTTGGAAGGTCTGATGTTGTTTTGTAGTAGTTAAGACACAGACAAACTCTAATTCAGTTATTAAAACACTGGTTCTCTGAAATTAGATACTGCAGTACATAATCTACCATGCATACACAACATTTACAAACATTAAGAATTGATATTCACCCACTGTCTTAAGACCAACATAGCATAGCACTTGATAAACACTCAAGACCTTCAAGACATAAAAATGTTAATTCAGTTGGCTAGTACTAGCCACATGCTGCTTGAGCATCTAATATATCTTCTAAGTTAGCCCTGGGTTCAGAGGTGGGTGGTGGAACCTGATCACCTCCTCACAAATTGGGTGCTGTTTATGAACCTCCGGGGTGGGTGGGAATGCAGACAGACAGACACTTCCATCCTCTGATTGCACCTTGCTGCCTGCCATCAGAATGCAGCCTAAAACATTTCTCAGATATTGTATGAGCAAATCTGCAAAGTTAAAACTGCCTATCACTTGTTTACACTAACTTAACCTATAGTATGATGCAACTGAACATGTGAAAAGCACACAATTACAAGCCAGTCCTATAGTATAATTGACACAAGGAAGGATTTTTTCCTTTTGCAGAACTCATAATCAACATGACTGAAGCTATAATTATTTTTTTTCCAGTTCATTTTGTATTTGAGTGAAAGCCAAGTTCTAATAATTCACTTTTGGACATGACTGATGCTGATGACCTTTCATTTGAAGCCAAGCAAGTTTATAGATTGCCTCTAGAGTAAATTAAATGCCCAGACAGATAAGTGTTCAAATGTGTGGATCAACTACTGATTGAGTCTACATCTGCAAATTTTTAAGCTGCAAGACAAAGTCACATTGTCATCCAACCATTTCCTATAAATTATTATAAGCCATTACAACACCTGTTTTCCATACATGCTGACTTCTTTATGCTTACCTGCAAGACTAGATAAGCATGAGTATTTTTATGTTGAACCCCCCAGATGGTGGTGATAGTTATGGGAGAGCACCCATGCTTCTCTGGGAGTTACTGGTGTGGGTGCAACTGACAGAACTCGTGTGATGAAGAACTGCTGTTCAGCCAGGGAGTTCTCACTCCAAACAGAAGGAAGTGCTTGTATCTAACCAGGCAAACAGCCAGGCATAGTTTGTTGAATTGCATAACATATTTCTCAAACACATCAATAGCTCCAAAACCATTTCAGCATTGCCTTCTAGTATTTTTTAGATACTAGCATTTAGAATTGGTTGGAAAGAGTATTAATGAAAAGTCCAAGATAATCAGTGCCAAAAAGGTTCTAGGAATAATATTATTGGAAGAAAAATGCAGTACAATACAAACATTATTTGGGAGAATGAGGAGAAATACCAGCTAACTGTATCACATAAGCTATAGCACCCACTACAAGCTGGACACAATCAAAAACCCATCTTTTCAAGGTCCTAGACATTACCCATAGCTTAACACAGTTGTGTGCCTGCTCTGGGCATAGTTAAAACCCTTGCTCCACTGTAAGCAGTGGACAGGAGGAGACTTTCATAAGGTTAAAATTTTACTCCATCACAGTTTAATTAGCATCTTGACCTATAAACCATTCCATTTTAGAATCACAGAGTAAAAGTGACTTTCTCAAATCTTGCACCCTCTTTAGACTATAACCCTGAGAATAATTCACAAATGTTTACTTATTTAGGCAGAATACAATTCTGCAACTACCTTGAGCAGCTACATCTGTGATTACAAGCAGGCAACACAAAAGCCTGTGCTTATAAAGACAGCTAAGGAGACATATGGCAAGCCACCAGGTAATAGTGTATTTTCACTTCTCCTTGTGAAAGCTTACAGACAAGAGAAGTTTGAAAATACCAGTTAGACAGTACACCAACAGGCATGTTCTCATGTACTGCCCTTTCTCCTACCTAGCTCAATGATGAAGTTAAAAACGAGGTGTAGCTTTCTTTGGAACTGGGTAAACAGACCTTGCTAACAGAATAACATAAAACTGCATCTTTTGTGAAGTAAAAACCCCAGATGGCATAAAAAACTGTTTTTTATTTAACCTTGAATAACACCATTAAGACTGGATTCCTGTATGTGCTTTTCATGTTTAAAGACACATTTCAACCAAAGTTGAGTACTTCTGAAAGCCACACAACATCAAGCTTTTGCTTAAGAGAAGACTCGTAATACAAGATCATCTTGCCTTGAGCAACAAGTATGAATTAGCAGTCTTATCAGGCCAGCTCTTCAGAGCTCAGGGTTACACACCTAGCACTTAGTTTCCTTTCCAAAAGACACCCAACACCTACAGCACTGAAATGCTAATGCATAGAAAAGCCATGACATTAGCCTCAGTTCACAGGAGGCTCCTCAGTCACACACAAATCCATACAAACCCAGAGAAGACTTTACAACCCACAATTAAAACCAACAGAAGGCCAGTTAGCCAGGGGCAGCTCTTACCCCGGGGCCATTGCTAGCAGAACTTGATCATCCTCTCTTTCTGACCCTTTCCTCCCTCCTACAGGTGGAACAACCCTCAGACCTGTGGGCACAACTGGCCCCACAAGGCATGGGCCAATCCCTTCTAGTTAGAGGAAAAAACCAAACACACTTCAGCTGCCACTGCCATTAAGTAACACTTCCAAGATTACAGAGAGGGGTTATTTGAGTAAGACCAGTATCTCTTAAAAGAAAAACACTCTAAAATTAACCATATTCAACCAATACAGTGCTATGATTTACTATGTATTAATCCCATCCTTTCATACTCATATAAAAATGGTTTTGAGACCAAAGCTATAAATCTGATAAAACTCTATTAAAATGTTATTTACCCAAATTTTTCACAGTGAGAGACTCACCATGATTTTTAGCCTAAAACTAATTCCAGATTAATATTTGAGATTATAGCTGTAAAGCAGACATGAAAGATTCTCTGTTTAGAATATTCACAGTTTAAGCTATGTAGAAATATATTTTCAATTCAACAAGAAGCTCTTCAGCACTGGGAGAAATCAAAACAAACAAACAAAAAACCCCAAAGAATTTACAACTACGTAAGTTGTTGACAACTTAAATCAAACTCGCTGAAAGAAATAAACTAGAGTAAACTTGTCTCTCCAGAGATATAGAAATACCCTGTGGCCCCAGGTAAAACAAGCAGAGAAACTCCTATGACATTTCCAAGCAATCACAGAAATACTGCTGTAGAATTTATTTCAAGATTCCAAGTATTCTCTATGTCATCTTGTAGAACAGAAAATATGCTAAAATATATGTAACACTACTAGACAAGCTTTAGGTAAGCAAAGAAAAAAATAACATTAAGATATTAAGAACTTCAACATTTTACTGAACTCTGACCTCTAAAACTTCTCTGCTTTTAATAATCCTTGTTTTACTCAATGTAGAAAGCCAATCAACCTGTTTTGAAAATTAATTGTTCTGGTGTGTGTAATGGCAGAATTTTCTTTGTTAAACATAAATGAATTACTTCTGCAGAAAGAAGGCAATCCTTTAAAGCCATCCTGTGTCTCCTCTCCAACCCCCAAACCTACCACTATGGAATCAAAGCATGTCAAATCACAATCCAGATTAATAGCAATTCACTTTATTGGCATAAATTACATTGAATTTACTGTAATTAATATGTAAGTATGGGAACCAAACATAAATCAAATTTAGAAAACTCTCATATAATCTCATTCTGTGTTTAATTTCTTGAATCAATACTATGAAAAGGTGGAAATTTGAGAACCAAATATTAAAATAAAATACAATCAACAAGCTGTCAGAAGAATAGCACTGAAAATAATCTAGCTACAGAAAAAAAACATCTGCATTCCCTTAATGCCACTAAGTAGACACATTAACAGTGCCTAAACAGCCAGGTCTGAAAAAGCCCAAAGCAGAGAGAGGTTCCAACAATATGAAGATCTAGCAGCCTGGGCAAACAGCACAAGGAATATAAAAAGAAACATATTTTCACTCTGTCTCAAAAGTAGCTTTAGCTAGCAAAGACATGTTTTAAACTACTTGGTTTTCTAGGAAGGGGTTTGGAAGCTTTATTTATATCAGCAAACATCAATATGCATTACTGGATAGCACACAGTCACTCGGGGACAAGCATGCATCTTCAAAATCAGCTCTGAATTAGACTCTGCGTGAAACCACATTATCCCATCAGGAAAGAGGAAAACTTCTTCCTCTAAACACATGAAAAGTGCCATTATTTTTCAAAGTAATTGGAAGGATGAAGCACCTACCACCTTCCACAGTAAGCCTGGAAGTCAACAGCCAAACACAACAGCCAAAACAGATGAAAACAGGCTCCTGAACTTTGGTTCAGGGAGCAAAGCCCAGCCAAAAGACAGCTCCCTGTCCACCACTACGTATAGCGGAGCCACCAGCTATATTCCTCCTGCACCACTACAGCAGCACGTAAGGGACACTTTGGTTCTCGTCCTGGAGCTCCACGGAACCGGAGGTCCCCCCAGAGCACTGGGTTCTCACTGGCAGGAACCGCTCCTGCTGTGGCTTCATCACCAGCGCTCCCAGCCCACACGCAGCCCTCGGCCAGGGCATCTACAGTATTACCCATGTCTCACCTTTACAATGCAAAAAGGAGTTCTCCGCCACTGGTCAGCGACCTGGGAGGGCGGTCCGGTGCCGGTTCGCCTTGTGATCTGAGAGCAGCAGCAGAGCCCAGCGGGGCTGGAGCAGCCCAGGAGCAGCGCTCGGGGAGGGCTCTGCCCCGCATGGCTCCTGCAGCCCCGGCGCGGGCAGAGGCAAAGCTGCATCCAGAGAACCCGGCACCAAGACAGCTCTCACGATGCTGACGAGGCCCGGGGTGAGGACGGGAGTGCTGCCAGGATTTGAGATTGAAAGAAATTCCAAAAAAACCTTCTTCAGATCCTGCCTTAAGTCCTTTGAATGCCGAGCAAGTCTCTGTCGAGCATGTGACTGAAACTTGGCAGCTACGAGGGTGAAGTAACTTTGGAGGAAATAATATTTGTTCTTCAGGTGATTATTTAGCAATATGTATGATGACAGAATGTCTTTGAAAAATGTGCATCTTCCATTTAGAGAAAACTTTCTAATCTCTTTAAAGCATAGGTATTAAATAGTCCTCCACTATTCAGGGAATTAAAACTTTTTTTTTTTTTCCTCTGTAGATGCAGCAAGTTCAAAAATCAAGTGCTCCAAAGCACGACCAAGAGCTAGCTAGACTCTGCAGATAAATTCAACCAGCACCATAGTAAAAATGGGTTTATTTAATGCTATGTTTTAAAATGCAAAACCCCTAATGCAACATGATTACTATTGTAAGCGTAGGTATTTGATCAAGAGGATGACAAGCAGCAGAGCACCTTTTCATGTTTTCAGTGTTTCCATCATATTTTAATGTACTAATTACAAAAAAACCAAACACCACAATGTTTTCAAAAATGGTTAGTTTAACTTAAGTGTATAATGTAGCAACTTCAGTATTTGCAAAAGATTCAGTGTTGCTTTGGGGGGGTTTGTTATTTTTTTTGTTCTACATCCAGACTTAGACAGTGTGCAACACTACATTAAAAATTTTTAGCTTTAACTTCATAAAACCTACTTCAGTTTATTTGCTTTTCATTTTCTACGACTGTAAAATATGCTAACTGCTCTTTTTTCAGTGTCCTAGCTGGTTTCCCTTGCAGTTACAAAGCACAGAATAATTTGCCTGCCCAGGCACTAATTTTGCCTCTCATCCTTGCACGTGAATTCTGCATGCTTGTGAGAAAGCTGCAGCTTATAGCAATCATCTCCAACAAAAGTGAAAAAAGCTGCAGGCCTGTTGCTTGGCAGCTGCTCAGCTGTGACTGCCACACTCACACTCTAGGACCAGTCACGAATCATTACTCTGAACATTTGCTGCCCATACTTATTTGAAATAAAGTGACCAACAAATTATGTTTGTTCCTAAAATGTAACTTAATAGACACTAAAACTATACTAGTTTTAAGAAAAATAAGAAATTTACAAGTGGCACAGAAAAGAGTACTACTTTGGAATGACTAATTTTTGCCCAATAAGTCATCACTGACTCACCAAGTGATTTCACTTCAAAGTTAAATGAATGGTTTTGGCAACATCCAGTTGAAACAACTTGAATTCATTGAGTGATGACAATTCAACTATTGCAGGTAACTGGAACAGAACCCAGAAAAATGTCTTCACAGAGAAATAGGGTTTTCCCACAAGAAAAAAAAGAAAGAAGTGGCTAAATTTGTTAAACCCAAAGTGCATCAAATGCTTCTGCAGCATTAGCAAATAAAACAAGGGAATAGTTTTGGCATTACTACATTGAGATTTGGGAGATCAGGATTCAGACCTTAGGTACACCTTATAAACAACTGTACTGAAACATTCAGTTCAGCCTAACATGCCTCAGAATATGCTTAGCTTTATAATATTACATACAGTAATCTTGTTACTGTTATTTGAAAATAATCTAAGCATCTGAATCAAAATTAGTGATGCTAATACAATAGATTAAATTCCAGAAGTGATGAGTGGTACCATTCATTCATCTCAAAGTACAGCACCAGAACGAAACAACAAAATTGCAAAGCAAACTAAATCAGAATTAAAGAAGTGCTGATGCCCTGTTTCTAAATAACAAGATGAAAAAAAAAAAAAAAATAAAAAAAAAAAAATCACTCTTATCTTGTATGACGCAGACTTTGTTTTACATCCAGCACTTTGGGACTTACATGCTACACACCTTATGACACTGAGTTTTATTAGCTCCGAGTTTAACTTAAGCTCACAAATTCTGCACATACCATGTACATATATTTTACATCCCTTTGACATGAACAGGTTGCAGAGTAAGACACTGTATTCTTAAGACATTAAGAAAAAGCAGGTCAAACTTTCTGGCACCATAAATGTCTGGCCCTACATACCTATGTACCTGTTTTCACTTTAAAATATTGCTTATTGAAATGAATGTCTATTTTATCTTAATGAGACCCAGAAAAAAAAGACATAAAAGCTATTTTGTTCATATATTAGAAAATTACAGTTGAGAGTTACTGTGGAAAACAAAAAAACTCACTGGAGGTTACTTGGAAATAGTCTTATTCCAAGTAAATAAGTAAATGTTTTTGTTTTAAATAACATGATCTAGACAAAATAAACAATGTACTTAGTAAAACTCTTTCTGATAAGTCACATGCCCTAAGGGAAAGACAACAAAAATATGAAAAAACATACAAACAAAAAACCCAAACCTCCACAACACTCTAACATTACTATTTCTGTAAAGAAACTGAACAGAACTTCAACTTTAACAAATAGTTTCTTGAAACTGGATTTCCAAGCCTTAAATGTGATTATTTCCCTATTAGCTGTTATCAGTAGCAGAGAGTAGTTCCCTTCAGCTGAGGGAACCCAAACCCCACACTGGCAGAATACCCACTGACTTTCCAGCTGCCACAACAGAGCCCCAGCCCAGCAGAGCTCAGCAGGGTACTTCACAGGTAATTACTTAATTGTGAGTCCACATCCCTGCAATTTATATTGAAGCCACTGGAGGAAACAAATGGTAAAAAACAAAACAAAACAACCACCTTGCCAGCAGGACCAAGATTATGTTACGTTGCTTCAGTCTTCCCCAGAAGTTCATCTGAAGGAATTATAAAAACCAGGTGTACCATGTTCAGTAGGTGTTCTTAACCCACCCACAAAATCTAGGACTAGGGTCTCATTTTAGAAGTGTTTCCTGCTACTGTTAAAAGCAGATTCTTGAGAGAGAGAGGAAAAAAAAAAAACCAAAACAAAAAAGCAACCAAAGAAAAAACCCCACAAACATTTATCTGAGACCCAAACCCAACTGGAATCAAAGAACTTCATCTATATTCCAGATGGTTACTATCAAAGACTTTTGAAAGATGCCAATTTTCTAACTGCTTACCAACCAAAGAGGAAAAAAAAAAATTTCTTTCATTAAATCACTGTTAAGCAAACCCACAAATGCAGGGGAATAATTATCCTTTAAGTTGCATCCTTTAAGTTTACACAACCTGACCTCATTACATGTTTGAAGAAATTATATGTTCATCTATTTGATAGAGGGAGTAAAGAGGGCACTTAAGATATCAGAACCATACATTATCTCTGTCACCTTGTGTAATTATGAAAAGTTATTGCAGACAACAAACTACCTCAGACCATGAGATAATGACAGCATTGCATGGTTCCAGCACCCGTGAAGCTCCACAGTCCATGTACCTATAAGCTGGAGGCCAAACATCACACCTATTTTCATCTGGATTCTATCAATACTGCATCCAGACAAAATAATGTGAGGCATATATATATATGGCAAGGAATCTCTCTGATATGAGTATCACAGAATGGTTTGGGTTGGAAGGATCCATCTAGTTCCAGCCCCCTGCATGGGCAGGGACACCTCCCACTAGACTAGGTTGCTCAAAGCCCCATCCAACCTGAGCTTTAACACTTCCAGAGAAACAGCTGTGACAATTTTCCTGGGCAACCTGTGCCATTGTCTCACCAAAGAATCACAGAAGCACCCTCACACTAAAGCATTTCTTCCTAGTATCAAATCTAAAGTTCCCCCCTTTCCGCTCCAAACTGTTGCACCTTATCCTATCACCATGTGCCTCTGTAAAAAGTCCCTCCCCAGCTTTCCTGTAGCCCCTGTACTGCAAGGCCACTATAAGGCCCCCCCAAAGCCTTCTCTTCTCAAGGCTGAATAATCCCCAACTCTCTCAGCCTGTCCTCATAGGAGAGGTTCTCCAGCCCTTGGATCATCTTCACAGTCCTCCTCTGCACTTGCTCCAACAGCTCCACTTCACTGTGTTGGGAGCTCCAGAACTGGACACAGTACTCCAGGTGCAGTTTCAGAAGAGCAGAAGGGCAGAATTACCTCCTACCTGCTAACCACAATTTGCCCATTGAAATTTCACCAAGTTCGTGTAAAGTGTATTTTGATTAGTGTTCTCTTCACATACATTGTCTGCACACATCCTTACCAACGACAACTTGATTCCAGATTGCTCAAAGGTTTCCTATACATGCTGGAAGTATCTAAGCATCATGTAGAGTTCATAAACTAGGTGGTACACAAATTATTCTCCCATCATTTTCAAGGCAACTAGAGATTTTATAAATTTTATCTGCTCTTCATGTTCTGCTGTATTGCAGTGGGAACAGCTGAGTCAAGAAGGAAGAATGAGGATGCAGGAGCAGTAAGGAAGGGAACATGCAAGGAGTCAAGGGAAGGAAGGCTGTATCCAGGGCTGCACAATGCCAAATGCCCATGACAAAGTGAATTCTTTGCTGTTGGAATTGAGGAAGAAAAAAAGGATGATGAGAATTTTGGTTCTATTACAGGAAAATTATCACTAGAGCTCAGAAACTGCTACATAAAACAATGACATGAGGGACTGCACTAGCAGGAAATTTTGTGCTTCAATAGGCAAACGGTACTGCAAGACACAGCCCAGGTCCCTGACTTTCCACAGGATTCACCCTAAGGCAAATCACATTCCAGCAACTGAAGAAAGTCATATAAGCACTAAAGGGATTTTCCTTGCTCCTTAATCCTTTACAGCTGAGATGTTCTTTTCACTCCCAGTTGTTGCCTGGGGCTGGAAGTACAGGTAATTCCAGCTCTCCAAAGAAATACCTTGTCTTCTTCACACAGTACCTGAGGTATAACCATATTATAACCATATATGTAATATTCTTATATAATTATACAACTCTTATAATCAAGATCACTATATTTTCATAAATTCAGGAATCAAAAATGAAGTATTAACTGACCTATGAGATTCCAAATGGAGCAGACTTTTCAAAATGCTGAATGTGGGGCATTAGCAGCAGCAGCAGCAGTTGTTTGTACAAATTAAATCTCAATGGTACCAATTAGCAGCTTTTTTAGGAAATAATTAAAACAGGACTCTCAATTCAGTACTCACACCACCACTTCTACGGCAACATCTGTAATATAATAGACTTTTACAAACACTTTTCAACTTACATAGAGCCTGTATTTACAATTAAATTCTCTAAATGAAAATTTTCAGAAACTGTCATCTATCAAAATATTATGTCAATGCTTGACACGGATTGCTCTGGGCTCTCACACACTCAGTCTCTATAAGCTACTTCCCTCCAAGCAGAATTTTCACTTTGCACGACTTTTCCAAAAAAAAAAAAAAAAAAAAGCTGAAGTTGAAGATGAATCCATCTCCAGCTTTCCTAAGAATATTTTCCACTAAGTTTTCACTCTTCAGTCATGGAAAACCATTAGGCAGCTGTACCAAGATGGCACCTAAATGTACAGAAACAGAATTTAAAACCTTGAGTTAGAAAATAACATTGTTCTGGGCACATTTTATTTTCCTTATTCTATTTTTTTTCACCTCTTATCAGAATACCATGTTAGATGTCAAGCTGTTTTTGCTCACAAATATTTTCTTGCTACAGTTAGATCATAACAACCAAATACAGAGAATTCTACTACAGCACCTCAGAAATTCCATTGTGGAGTTTATATGAACAAATTTTAACAGATAATACATCTAAAAAGCACCGAAAAAATTATTATAACTAAAACCATATAATTTATTTAAACATCCTCAAAAACCTGAATTACAGTAGGTAACACTTCCTGGTCCTGAAATAAGATTCAGGCAGCTAAGTACGGATGAAGATAGAACTTGTAAAATGCCAAATTTTTCGGCTTGCGTATGTGTTTGCCCATCTAATATCTTGTAGTTGTAGGTCTAATCACATAATTTCAAATGTGAAGCAGTTTTCCTAGAGAGGACTAAGGACAGAAGCAGGGTTATAGACCCTTATTAGCATCATCCAATGTGAAACATGCTTATTTCACACAAAAGGTGTGAAATATTGCTTCATATTGCATATACACAGCATAATAACAGAAACTTTGTTTTCAAATATTTTAATTTCTTTTTCTTTAAATGACAAACTTTTGTGTGCATTCTCTCTAAGAGAAGACTAGAATCACCTACCGTATTTTCTGGACCAGTACTCTGTATATTATTTGAATAAAAATGCCTAGAAATACTCATCACACTAAAAACTCTCTTAATGTAAAATAATTATAGAAGGTACTATGTCTCTAGCACCACAAACAATTTTGCTAGTAGGAAAACAAACCAAACATATTTTTAAAACCAAATAAAGATTTAAATCCTTAACCAGAAAGTGTACTCATCACAAAGGAAAAATTTATGCAGTGACAACCAGTAAGCTACTATAAATTAATCCATGTCTACCAGTGGAAAGAAGCACACAAACTCAGGCAGTCAGGCTAGCACACAGTAATGATCTTAAGGAATTCTTATTCTACAAATTCTAGTTCCATATCTTCCATTCCTTCTCATCAGAGCACGCCAAAAAACCCACAAAAAACTAACCAACCAACCAAAACCAAAAAACCCCCCAAGCCCCAAAAAGAACAAACCAAAAAGCTATTAGCAATAATATTTCACATGGTTCTTAAAAGGAACCTTGCAAAACAAAATCACCTAGACACTACTTCTTTATATAAATACACCAGATTAAAAAAAGATGTTTTGAAAGTCCAGTAAAGAAATCCTATTTTGTCCTGAAATCCTTTCTGAAACACTAAATGTTCATAATGGAGCTCTCAGTAGCAATTACTCACTGTAAAGCTGTCACTCACCTGTCACCATGACAACAACAAAAACCTTTTCACACCTAGAGAAGACAATAAGAATTTTAATTACTGCAATTGACTCTTCTGACAGTTTGAGTGAAACAAAATTCTACTCTCTAAAAAAAGATAAGTACCATTGTGAGATTTCAAGAATAATGTGATTTTTTTTTCCCCTCAGACATCCTACTCTATAAAATTTTTCCCCACATTCAGATCTCACAATTGCTATTCACCAAACACTTTGGTGAATAGAAATTCTAGGATAGATGGCAGAATTCTTTTCATGTCAATGAGGAGTATGTTTTCTAAGTCATCTCAGTAGGAAATCTCAAATGTTTATCAGATACTGACTTGTCTAAATCAGTATCAGCACAGTGGTTAGCTGCAGAAGGCTGGGGTAAAGCTGTGGTCATCATCTCACATCTTTTCCCAGTGTTCCTAACAGCATCCAGGATTTTAGTCTTGAGGGAAAAATAAAGACAATTTTAAGTGCTGTTGTGGATTTTTTTTTTTAAGATAATATTCTACACACTGTTTTGAAAAAAAAAAAAAAAAAAATTAAAAACCATCATGTTTTGGATGCTGCAGATACTTAAACATAAATCCCTAAATTGGCAGGGCCATTCATTAGTCACAGGGTGAATAAAGCAACCCCTGAGATTAGAAAATATTTTCAGTTCCCTGATAAAAATACACAAAGGGATTAAAAGAGAAGGACTTGGTGACAGTTCTGCTCCATGCTACCACAAAACACAAACTGCTGGTGTTATTTTCTGTAACCACATAGCAATGTTTTTCTCTAACAAGATGCCAAATGGATACAGCTTGATGTAATTTGCCATTATTTGTAGCTGTTCATATAGTATAGCCTCTCGTGAGACAATAGTATGCAAAGTACATTTGGAACATCAGGTTAGATAACAGAATGAATTAAAAAGCAGACTTCCTGACCTAAATCCACCATGACTTGTTTTATTTTTACATTTCCTGGTAGGACATAAAAAATCCGAAACTCGTATGATACAAGAATATAGAAATGAAGTTAGAAGTGCACAATGGCATAAAAACTGGTATTTACACTGTTTCTACATGCCTGAGAGTAATCACTTTTTCTGAGAAATTTTATAATATACACATAAGGGATATGAATGAATTGGAAATGCAGTTAGATTGCTCAGGGGGAAAAAAACTTTTTCCTTTAATATTGAGAAGACACGTAAATTTAGATTATGCAAATAAATTCCTACAGAATATATATGGTATCCCAATCAGTAAAGTGTTAGGACTATTCCTCCCATGTTTTTTTAATCATGCATAAAGTTTCAGAGATAAAGGTGTAACCTTCACAGAATATGTGAATAGATGACATTTTCAATCCCTTGCTTGAAAACAAAGTTAAAAATGGATATTTGCAAAACAAAAAAGAATAAGAAAAGAGATGTATAAGAGCACAATGAATGTGAATTAATTCAGTTTCTCCAGGACAAGAAGCTTAGATAAACAGAATACAGCCAAACATGACAAACTGCAATATGAAGACCAAAACAAAGAAAAAATAAATGCACAAAGGAACAAAGAGAAGTCCCTTATTCTGCTATACCAGGCCACCCTGAATAGGAAATCTGGAGTCAACCTAGAAAGCACTTCTGGTGAGAGAGTTCTAAAACAAATATTCAAGGACACTTGGAAAGCATCAATACCAAAAAGTTCAGCTCAGTGGCCAGAACACAAACACACACTGAATAGAGGAAGAAGGATGAAGTTTTTATTAGCGAATAAGATCTTGACATCAATGAGAATGTTACACGGAGAATGGTGAATTACTGACCTCTTGAAAGTAAAAGAGATGATAGGAAACTCAACATTTTGGGATGAAGCATGAATCATGTGTTTGAATAATCTAAGCCACTATTTCACTAATACCACCAATCCATCACAAGCCTGATCAAGAGTACTGAAAGCACAACACAACTAAAGCACTTCACAAATACTGCAGAAGTCTCAAATCTGCCTGGAGATAGCAACCCAAAAACTTTTTTACAGGCAGTGGTTTAGATCACTTCCAAGTCATTAAAAGAACATAAATGGCAAAATAAGAACAGCACATGTTAAATAGTCCACTGCTGTTAGATACAGTACATTTAAAAAATCTTCTCATCTCAGCTTTTAATTTCCTACGCAGCTGAATGGCTTGGTTTGTTATTTTTTCTAAATCAAGGGCATAATTTCTATTGTCATCCAGAATTCATAACAGCCCTCAATCAAGTAGCAAAGGACAAAAATTAGAGTTGACTGTTCTTGAAAATATGTACATATTTTTCAACTAAACAGGTGCTGTGAAGATTTAAGAGTTTAATTACTTCTTACCGCCAAGGCAAGAAGTGGTAGAGAGTCAAAGCTCTTTATTTCTGCACATTGTTCCAAATCATGACCAATGAGTGCTGATTGCCTTTCCAAAATGCACCAGGCTTATTCACACAGCTTAGTAAATTCTACTGGCAGAATGTTTTAAATCAGTACCAAAACCAGGATGTGTATTCATTAGAAAAAAAAATATATAGCATTAATAACCTGCATTTAATTTGTTTAAAACAACACATTATAGAAGTTAATGATCAAAACCTATAAAGTCTTTATCACCAGCAATGATTTAAATTAAGTTTCCTACAGGGAAATTACCTGTGGACTAACAGAATTATTTACATCAATATGTTGAAAGCAGACTGGGATGATAAAGAGGGTAAATCACTAACACACTGTGGCCGAATGGAGGTTTTGATGAAATATTAATGAAATCAATCCTTATCACAAAGGCCTAAAGTGATATCAATTTCCAGTATCACTTGAGAAATTCAAGTCTTTTTAAGAAATGGCAGAACTAGCTAATTGTCTTATAGTTGCTCAATCATAGCTGTGCTTTTTAGGAAGAAATACATAGATGTGCAAGTTATTCATGTTATGGTATACCTAATCTGATAAAAAGCAGTGGATTTTACATCAGAATGCTCAGGGTCCTTGCATGCAATGCATGCAAGTGAGCATATCATGACCTGTGCCCTGTCTATCCAGAATAAATCAACAGCTGAAAGGAAACAATAGATACCAAGTGGGAGAAATGACTGTGGTTTACGCTCCAAAGGATGGCCTTAGCACTGAGTACCCATGGTTGTTTGCACAGCTCTGACTTCCAAGTTTTCAAGATACATATTGTCATGTACCAGCAGACTGACTAATAATGGCCCAGTTAAAGCAACTGTTACATTCAAATTAAGATTCATGAGACGATTCATGCACAGGAGCTTATGAATCTGCTCTAAAGCAGTTTTGCTTTCCACTGCCCAGAAAGCAAAACCATTCTTTAAAATAAACAAACTCAACCATCTGAGTTAAATTTCTAAACCTGAACCAAAGAAACTTGCACAATAGATGGAGCCTTCAGCTGGGCTCCAGTGAAGGTTGCAAATATTTCATCAGTGTGCTATAAAGTTTATAAACACTTATGGCTTGGATCCGAGACTCATGTCCTAACACCTACAGATCTCCCCTTCCAAATCAGAGCACTTAACAGGGATCTGCAGATTAACTATGATCACTTCACCAAAAAGCTTCTGGCTCATATTCAAGCTGGGCTTAATAGGCCATGAATGATGCAATGAGAAGCTGAATAAACTGTCAAGAAAAACAAACAGTGAGGGTATTAACAACTGGAAAAACAACCAATGAGAAGGCAATAATTTAAAAATAACACATCAGAGAATAGGTTCTTCTATTGGGACACAACTACTTAACACAACTAACTAGGCAGCAGCATTGCTTCAAAGAACCTAAGCCCACTTTGGCAGTTCCTAACCTGTCCTGTACTGAAGTAGGAAAGAATAAAAGCTGAAAGTTACTACAGATCTGTAATGCTTCCAACTTCAAAAAATTCACTGTCATAATACAAAAAAACAGAGATTATGGGAGTCTGCTTGTTAACTTTGATAAACCACACCCTACCCAAGTTTAATCTGAATCTGGAAAGAGTAGAGGATATTTTAGAAGAAAATTTTAATCTACATTAATATTATTGAACGGCACTGGAATTTTCTTTCAAACCATTGCAATAAGTAGACTATGCAAACTTACTGAGAACCAGCATTCAATAGCTTAGCTGTTTAGGTTATAAAACATGGAAAATTATGACATTTAAACAACTAAGGTTTCCAGAACAGCTTGTGCTTAAAAATAAGGGGCTTATCTTAGGAGCTTTCAGCATCTGAAATACAGCAAATTATGATCCAGCAGGGTGAGAGCAAGAAGAAAAGCAAAAAGAAGGAGAAAGCACAATGGAGTGACATCAAGGCCCACAGTGCACAGCAATAAAAAAGTTTACATTAGCAAATCCACTGCAGATTTGCCTAATGTTTTCAGCACATGGAAATAAGGCAGGTTCAGCAGGCAGCAGCAATAAATCCATAAAATAAAAACACTCTGCCAGTGAAGGAACACAAAAGACTCCTAGCAGGCATTAATAGATCTGTGCTGCTTTTCCTCAAGTGAAGCTATCCTGAATTGTGAAGTGAGATTTTAGTATTGCAAGTTGGCACAGGCCACATTCTAAATACATTTTATCCATCTATGCATGGAGAAAATAAACCTGCCTGTAAGCTTTCCACATGAATAGCCAGAATCAGAACAGAAATTTGCCTGCATCTTTCTCCATCCAAAAGCTGTATCAAACACTTGCTAACTGGGCTTCAGACACCCCAGCTCAGCTCACACAAGCTGGAGCTAAAACAACAGAAGTATCTTGCAGACACATCTCAAAATCATTCTCTTTAATGTCCATCTGACCTGAAAAACAATATACATACATTTCTCTAACCCATATATACATGCTGACTTCTCACTAGTTGAACAACTTCGAAGATATAAACTCTTGGGAACAATGTTTCTGGATCTCTGACATCACCTGGAACCCACCTTCCCTCACATCACACTAACAGGAAACAAAGGCACAATTAAAAGACTCCACAATTATGGGTAATACTCCAGGTTTGTCTTTTACTTCGCTTCAAGAAACTTTTAGAGCAATGGAAAGGACAGAACGGTTGTAGGAAAATGAAGAGAAACACTCTAGTTTTTACCCAAAATGAGACATGAGGAGCAGTGGGAAATCAGTAAAAGCCAAGAGAAACTGAGAAAGACATGACAATGAAGTTTTCAGAACAGTAGTAAGTGAATAATTACCCTTACACATGAAGTCTGTAAACCAGGGCATATTTCAAATCTGAAAGTCTTACCTAGTCAACAGCAGACAACCATAAACCAAGTAATTTTTACTATAGCCACATTTGAATAGACTTAAACAGAGGGAGTAACCTGGTAAGAAACCAGAGTGAGGACAGAGCTAATGACATGTCTTAAAGCAAGACAGACAAGCTTGAACTTGATGCAGTTTAACAGGAGAGCCAAGAAAGGGATTTTTTAAAACAGATGATATAGTTAAAGCAGAAGGTAAAATGTGGATTACTTACATGGAAATAAGGAAGAGGAGGGCAAGTACTACAGAGCTTTAAGAAGTTATTATAACCCTGCAGAAAGACAAAGCCTCTTAACAGGAGGCTCTGAAAATCCTAAGTGAAAGGGAACAGGTCTTCGGCATTCTAGGGGAAGAGGGTGCAAATTGCAGGCACAGCTGGAATTTGAAGAGTAAAAGAAAGCAGCAGAGACCCTGTCCCAGGAGCTCTCCCCTTTCAGGAGGAGATGGTAGACAGAGGGCAGAGAGAACTAACATCAGCAATGTCACAGCAATCCACACTTAACAGGACAACATCCAACAGTTCCCAGGGAAAGAGACTAACGCACAAAGATGTCTGAAAATTACATGGGTCTCAATTGCTGAGAGAGCACTCCATGCCACCTGATGTCTCACTTGGGACAAGCTGTATCCAAGACAGACATGCTGGGAACAGGCATGGTTATGGAGTGTCCTGGTGCCCCAGCATGAGGATCCCATCTCAGCCATTACAGCCTTCTCCACTGAGATTGTCTTCACCAAATGATAACTCCTTACCTAAAGTTAGGAGTAAATGAAACCCCTCACAGGAGCTGAAAACCCAAAGTAAATTTTGAAAAGGCTCCCATCCACAGCTTTATCTGCATTGCAGTCATCTCAGCACTGTAGAGAGGCATTGAAAAGTCAACAGGACTGACTGTTTTGTATAAGTGTCTTTAACTTTAAATGGCTCTCCACAGCATGGGAGAAAGATGTAGTCTATTTTTTGAAAAAAAAAAAAAATAAAAATCTAGAAATAGAATATGTATTAGTACCAATTTACTAAGTGCTCAAATTTATGCTAATTTTCTGCAGGAAGATGCCCTTCAAATGAATTGCTGGACTCATGAAACTGGTTTAACAATGTCATAAATCATACACTTGACAAAAATAACAGCATAAAAAGTGAGACTAAATATAATCTACACCTTATTTGAATAGATACTATCCAACAATTTGTTATAATTCAAATGTTAGCTGACATTCAAATTCGAACATAAATCACTGTATTAGTTAACTGTTTTAAAAATAGCTTCTGCAGTGCCCTTATTTCTGATTTAATAAATTTTAAATTTGCATCAGGAAGAAAATTGCAAATTTACGCCTTCCAAATTTTCTGCCAGTGCTTCAAGGTTTTTTTTCTGGTTTACATTTCTCAAATTATCAAGAAAATGCTGTGCAATCCAAGACCATTTCTAGGACCATCCTTTAAACTGCATTATCTATTGCAAGTCAAGGTTTCCTTTATGTACACCAAAAATAACAGTATTTCTATTTAGGCTCAATTTTGAAGACACAGTTTGTTTCCATATTTAATTTGCAAAGCCAACTTATAAGGAGTGTCAACTCTCAGCATTACAAGGTGGTTCTTTGATGTACATTTTACTGCATACTCTAGACTCCCAAACACACTCAACTCCTGAGGTAGAAATGGTAATGGAAAGAAGAGAAGAACTGATCAGAATTCTGAACAACCATCATCATTCAGGAAACCATGTCAGTGTGCATTTCTAATTACAGAACAATTTTGTTTCCCAATACACACATGCACAAATTCCTCTAAAAGAAAAGAAATAACGCACAATGTTCCAAAAATAAACAAACTGCCCTTTCATGCTGAAATCCTCAGAATAATGAAAGTAAAAAAGATTTTACATCTGAATCTCCAGTTACACTAGACATTTTCATTTTTTTCTGATGGAGAATTAGATAGAAAATAGCTGCTAAGAGAACAGTAACACAGAACTTGATGTAACTGGTTCTGCTGGCCAAATATCTATGTCATTAGAACAACCACAATTATATTTCTGCGCAAAAGAGCCTGAAATACCAGATATCAAAAAATAAACAAAAAGCATTATTCAAAGTTTCAGTCAGAATTAATTAGAAAAATAATCCACATCACAGCTATTGGTTTGCATTACATGCAGTTTATACTTTTGTCTGCTTTTAAGGACTCTTAGTAGAGAACATTATCATCATGCTCACATTTTTCCTCAGTTTCCTTTTTTCTGACAGAATGATTTATAATTAATTGTTGCAATGTGCCACCCATTCATCTGATTTCACCCTCACCAGCCAGAGTAACCCCAGCCACGCTTCCAAGGTGGAGAGCCAGGAGGTAAGGTGGGTTAAGCGAGCCAGAAGTGACACACATGCCTAAAGACTGCAATACCCAATACAGCTCAGCATCAGTGACACCCACATGTACCACTGCCACCAGTTTCACAAGTGCCCAACTTAACTCTGGGGCAGCACCAAGATGTTCAGTTTCACAGCTGAGCTGTAGTGAGAAGGGAGCAATGTGGAGGGTTCTGTCAACCCACTGGCCAGCTGCTCAGGGTTTTTATTCCCAGCTCAGACATGACAAAATAAGGGAGACTTAAAGATTTCTTGCTCACTAGAGTGAGAAAAAAAAAGGGTGGGGAGGGGGAGGTAGTAGATCAGGCAGAGAAGAGACTTGCCATACCAGAGGTATTTTGTAAGCAAAGCCTTCTTACCCAGCTCCATTTTTCCAAGGAAACAAAGAGAAGTCACACAGGACCACTCCATACTTTAATCAACATCTCTCATGATTTTGTGCTTCTGTCTTCTGGAAAAAATCCAGAGATGGTCATCTTGCAACCTACCTCATCTTTAGCAGTTTTCCTATCATTGTCTTCTCAGAGAGCAGCCTGTACTTAAGATTTATTCCCTGCAAGCAAAACTCTTTTTTCAAGTTCAGTCTTGCTTAATGAGTTACTTTTTATTACGTGAAGGTTTTTAATGTGTTGTTTGTTCTGTCAAGCTCAAATAACTGCTGACATTCTCATTATGAGGTTCCTTGGAAAAAGAGGTGGTTGGTTTTTTTTTTGCTTAAGAGCAATCTTTACATTTGCCTGTAAATCAGTTATATCATGCTCAAAACATTTAATACAAAAATAGCCTGCCCACATTTTACAGACTGCAGAAAATAAAATATAAAAAACTGTCTTCAGACTCTGATCATTCCCTCTCTTACTTAAATCTGAATTTAATATACTCCTTTTTAGTTATAAAGGAGATAGCTAGGAATTGCTAGATAACTTATTCACTACTTCTTATCAAGTCCTGAACAAGGAATTACCCATGTAAAAGCACACTGATCTCCCTCTCCTAACATGATAGCTACATTGTTATAGGCATATACAAAAAATATATAAAAAAGCCTCTCAAGCTTGAGAGGGTTCCAGAGAATGGCCACAAAAACTATCAAAGCACGGGGAAGTCCACCATATGAGGACAGGCTGAAATGAAAGAACGGAGTTTGCTCAGCCTGGAGAAAAGAAGGCTTTGAGGAGACATTATTGCCATGTCCCAGTACTCCAAGGGTGGCTTCCAGGAAGACGGAGACTCCCTTTTTACAAGGAATCACATGGAAAAGATGAAGGATAATGGGCCCAAGTTACTCCTGGGGAGATCCCAATTGGACTCCAGAAGACAATTTTTCACTATGTGAACAGTCAGACATTGGAATCATCTCCCCAGAGAAGTGGTGAATTACTCAACAGTTTAAGACAGCCTGATGAGGTGTTGGGCCATGCACCTAAACTGTGTGCCTATCTAGAAAAGTTGGACCAGATGAATCTTGATGTCCCATCTAACCTGGCATTCTGTAAGTCTACAATTCTATAATAAAAATAACATTCTATGGGGAAAAGCTTCTAAGAGCAGCTGGAATTCAGTACACCATGTTTTTGCATTTATTCTGTTGATTTCTGACAAAAACTCTGCCTTCCCTTTTCCCCTACTCTTCTCCCTACAGTTGAAAGTGAACAGCTCTGAACCAATAATGGAAAAAAAAAAAAAAAGAAAGAAAGAAAAAAAAAAAGCCAAACAAAAAAGAGGAAGTTTTGCTCACCTGATTTAGTTATTTCAAGAAAAATGCAATTGTGAATCCCTGTCAAACACATGCATACTGCTGAATATCCAGAAGAGCAATATGAAATAGTTATCTGACTTTAACAGTACCAGACAAACCAATATTGCAGTTTTTGTTGTTAGTATCGATCGCTATTTGCCAGACCTCATTATTTCTCAAAATTTTCAGTTTCACTAAACTTGACAGATTGTGCTACAAAGTTGTCAGATTGTGACCACGGTTTCCACCAAGCTCCCTAGAAAATAAATCCCAGTATTGCAAAGGGCTGCAGAAGGCTCTGATATGGGTGGGACCAAAGGATGATGACACCCTTGATAAACCCTAAATACTGCTTTGCTGCTTTGAATGTGACTGTTGAAAACTGTAAGATCTCTCAACTATGCAGAACACCCAGGTCTTTACCCCTGTGCATTTGTGCCAGAAACAAGATGATTCTTTCTAAAAAGGAAGCTTCTGAAGAGTATGACAGGACCCCAGCAAAACTCCAGCTACCTTACAGAAACAGCAGGACTTGCTCCATAGCTGAGACAGGGTTGGGTTTTCTATTACCTCATGTTTCCATATGAGGAAAGAGATGTAACTCCTCCTATTCAAAATAAGTCCTCCTACTCAAAATTAGTTTTGAATATATTTTTGAGACAAAAACAACCTAGGACCATTTTCTAAAAAGGCTACAATCTGCTAATATACACATGGAGCTGAAAGCTCTGGCCTCTCATAAAATGTGCTAGGATACTAAATCTCTTTGCTTTTCTCTTTGCCAAAGAAAAACTTGTAAGGTTACCATCTTCTCCTCTAGCAGCCTAAAGCAAAGAGAAATAGCAAATGTTCTTACAGAAAAGGTCTCTTGCTCTACCAGGGTAACTGGGAAGGAGATATGAGCACAGCTTTTACAAGCTCTCCCGGATAAAACTTTGTGTTTAATCTCTACTGATCAAGCTTATGAAAATCAAAACATAAGCATATTTTCAAAGACTTTTGAACAGACTTCCTTCTCCACTACAGAACATACGAAAGAAAGACATTGCAACATGAGGCAGGTGATAATACAAGCTTCCTGGCAAATACCATTCTACCTGCTGCAAGGTGACACACAGCAGGTTTACTTGCATGCTTTGGCTACTGTTTAACCACTAATACTCACTTCATATTTCCTGCTACTTATCCTAAAGTACAGCAATCATAAGTGGCAACATTTCTATAATAAATACCAAATCTTTAAAAAAAGACAATAAATTACTTGAGGAAGAGTTTTTCAATCCCATGGGGTATTTTCTACAACTGATATCTAGTTCAGATCTCTGATGCTGTGCCATAAAAGAAACAACAAAAAAGTTATCAATCTTAACATAAACTATATTAATCAGTAAAATTTGTTTCAAAATGCAAAAGCTCCCAGGAAATTCCAATGCTGCATTGCATAAATATCAAAAACGAGTCATTTTTGAGTCTGGGCCATCACAATATGGCCCAGAAACACAGATCCCCAGGTGAACTGATTTAGGCAATTCCATAATTCACAGCCAACCAAGACATCATGCCTCCCTCAGTGATGGACTTTTGGAGACTGGAGTTCTGATTGCTCAAAAACTAATTTTGTCCACATAAAAGACAAAGTTTCCTGAAAACAGAGCTTTTCCAGAACTCTGTTCAAGACTTTTATGCCATCCTTCATATATGATTCATGTCTCTGTTAAAATACAAACTCCACATCATGTATACTAGCCCTTCCCACACCATGGATATAGCAAATCAATTATGATAAACAGTACTCTCACTGCCTATTTATTTTACTGGAAAAAGTCCACTCACCAGAATACAACAACTAGAGTGAAATAAAAGTCCTAATTCAATGCTGTGTTTGTAAATTAAATTTCTCCCCAGACTGACTACAGCAATAGTAATCTTACACAGTTGGAGCTGTCAGGTTATCAGTGGCTGTACACAATGTCAAGAATTTCTCTTTATAGTACCAATACAAAAACAGAGTCACAAGTCAGAATGACTCAGTGATTAAAGAAAATAAGTCCACCCAATTCTACATACATAGAATAGGATCTAATGATCTCAACTGCATACCACAGGAACTTACTATCTAATCTGAAAATTATTAAACACAGGCTTTATTGAAATGGAGAATAACTATTTGAAAACATGTAAGAAACAGACAGGAGTGGATTAAAAAGAAAAAAACAAAGTTAACAACAGGGATCCAGAAGTTCAGGAACTTCTCTCTCTCTCTTTTCACAACAGAAAGTTGAGGACTCAGAACTCACTGATGAGACCTCCACTCTATCCAGAAGGTCACTCTCAAAAACAGGGAGTTGGGTAGTAATCTCTGGTGATTTTGATCTGAAGTAGTAGGATTGAAAAGGTATGTATTTGACTAAGGATCTAACATACTTTTGAGAAAAGAAGCATTTTACATCAGCTGCCATTCATTTCATTTCCACCATCTTAAATTTCTAGCTTATTCATGCCTACCATCACAAAAACAGGTGAGAAAAGGGAGAAAGGCTGCTAGACTTCAGCACCCTTCAAGGTTAGGCCAAAGCACAACACCTAAATTAGGCCAAAGGACAACACCTAAGTCAGACCAAAGGACAACCATGAGCAGTCACAGTGGTTGACCTCTCAATGACTAAATCTGGTTTCGTTAAAACCCTACTGCTACCTTTGCCAAGACAGCCTGGCAGTGCTAAAGAAAGAGAAATATGCAAGTAAGTGCAGGAATTTATTTCAAGAAACACAGAAAAGTGGTTAAATTAACACCACACAGAACCACTTCAGTTCCTAGTCATAAATGACTATCAGGGCAGCCTCTGAAAACTAACCCATAACACTGTATATGCTGCAGTTTATAAAAAGTATTTGTCAGGTTCATTCTCTAGATATGAACATGATAATAATTAACTTATTATCTTATTCTACTCTTCAAATGTCTTACAGAAGGATGAGTAATAGCACAAAGCTCCCCTTCCCTCTCTGATTTTCCCCTCCCTCTGTTACTGTTGCAGCATGAGAGGCAGGGACTTCAGGTTTAGACACAAGAAACAGAGATTCCATTCCTTTATTAAGGTGTGCCAGAAACCTGAGATCTTTCAGTCAAAAGTATTGTAACACATTCCCTCTAATTATTACACAATATTACAGCCTTCAACTACAGCGGGAACAGTAATTTCATGGTTAGAACCCTGCCCATTCACTAGAAAACTGTTAGAAAAATATCACTCTCAGAGGGAAGGTTTCTTAATGTGACGAGATGTGAATCAAAAAGATAAACCAATAAGAAGCTTATATGGTTCAGCTTTATCACAATGCTATCTTTTATCACCTTTCTAAACATGCACTTTCTTGTGAATTTTCTTAAAGGGACAATGACAGAAAGTATTTTTATCTACCTTATGCAGTTCTGCATGAAAAGAGTTAAAATTATTCTTATTTCTAGAACTCTGTATAATTCTAGTTTTCAACACTGTGGATAACTGGTTCCTAGTAAATGACTGAAATATCTTAATATATAACTCTAAAAAAATAAAAAAAAAATCTCCAGGGTTACAACTTCATTTTTCCAGTTAGAAAAACTCTCAAAATATTTAGTATGTTTAGAAATTAAAAAAATACTCACTTTAAGTAAATGCAAACCTAATTCTAAAGTCAGGCACAAAGCATTCTAAAGCTGTATTTATGCTTTTCACCTTCTTAATGCTCCGATTTCATAATTTTTTTCACAGAACAAAGAAACGGAAACAAAAATCTGTTAGCACAAAGCATCGTGCTACAGCTCGACATGCAAGTGCATTAAAGCATAAAACTTAAACCATGAGATACCTGCATGGCACCTGGAAGAATGGATATCCCGGCAGAGAAACAGAGTTTGAAAATCCAGACTGACTTGACATTGCCTTCAGGTACTGTATCCACTTAAATTGCTTCTATATTCCACATGCTAATTCCTCGCACAAAAATAATAAATAAAATAAAAATTTAAAACTACGTATGTATCCATCTGTACCATTTGTTCAAAGGTAACTAAGGAGAACCCAAGCGCATACTCGGAGGTCTTGAAGATTCTGCCCGCGTTTCAAACTGCTTCCTCGGTAGTGAAATTCCTGAAAGCCAACACCCCCATGACATCACACACGACAAAATCATAACCACGCAATTGTTTCAGTGAAGCAAGGCCAGCCCGGCGGTTTGGACTCGAGATGAAACCCTGCACCGCATTCTTCTTGCGAGCACCCGGTGCCTCTCCGGCTGGCGAGAGGCAGAGCTCCCCCTGCGCTCCCCCAGCAGCCCAGCCCTGGCAGGCAGCCAGCAACCAGCACAACTTGGTGCCAGTGCCGCAAATCCCTCCCATCGGCTCAGGAGGAGCCAGACTGCAGGTGAACCGCGGGTTTAGCCTATGCCGAGAATTTCCTTGAAAACAGACAAGATCCGTGACCTTGAATTCGGGGACACAAACGCCTTTTAAAGATTTCTGTTCAGGGTACAAAGCGTACTGCTGGATGAACAGCAGCAGAGCTGCACATCACAGTGGTACAAAAAAATATAATCAGACTGAGTTCTTCCCTGCAAAACAAGAATCCTACCCATGCTACACCCCTCTCGGCAATGGGAAAAGCAGGTGGGAAGAACAGCAGACAGAATCTTAAACCACATGATTTAAGTTATTGAAATAAAAGAAAAAAAAAAATATGTGCACGCATTCATACTATAGCCTAAGAAATATAAAAGGGGAGATTTCTTTTTGATACACGGTACTATGGCAAGTTACATGGAAGTTTCTTTGGCCTTTTTCAGAAGACAACTGGAAAGAAGGAACTTGAGAAAGAAGGAAGGCCTGAGCAGCCAAACTACAGCCCAATGGCACAACCCATGTCCAGCAGACTGAAATGATTATCTGCCTACACTGCTCTTAAGGGTGTACAGTGACCCCACACGAAGTGAGGTTACTTTAAAAGCAAATTATCAAATAAAGTGCTTGTAAAATTATTACCTGTGTTAGCTGCACTGGAGAACATTAAAATTTAATACCTCTACCCCATGACAGATGAGGTTTGGAAAAAAACTGAACTGGTTTCATTTGGTTTATCACAAGTTTGCCACAACATCTCAGTCATTAGGAAAATGGTGCAAAAGTGCAAGTATTCTAGGTACCTTTTAAAGTCTTACATAAAGAAACAAGGCCTTGTACTTCTACCTTTAATACATCCTGAATTTAAAACTAAATCTGATCTCAGTGAAACACTTGGTTTCTTGTCTAAACAGCTGAACTGTTTTTATAGTGGTTTAACAGCATTGTGATTTTTTACGTTGCCTTATACCTCAAGGTGTAAAAAAAAAATAATTGAGAAACATGGCAACAATATTTCAAATGAAGCTGAAACAGTAGAGGAAAAAAACAAGCAAGCAAACAAACCAACCAACCAATCGCAGGCTACAGAATAAGGGCTTGGTACTCATAAAATGGGAATGTTTATCAGTTAGCTCTGCACATGCTCACACAGAACTCAGTCACTGACTGTTCCCACCAGCTACAACTTTGGGAATCCCAGGCCATTTTACATAACAAATGAAATTTACACTTGCACACAGAGTAACAGGCAGATACCATCAGTCACTGAGTACAGCACCAATTTTTGAAGTTCTATAAAAATGCCAGAATAACACAAAGAGAGCAAAGTTTGCCCACAGAAATAATTTTTTTTTATCCCAACTGATCCAAGAAAACCAAACAAGCTTCTGGGCATGTTATTTTGCAGAAATTTTTATACCTCTCCTGCCTATTCAGATAAAGCTTGAAAATGCAATTCAAGCAGAAATTGAATGTTGATGTTCTGGTATCAGCTGACTTTTTACAAGGAGACTTGAAAAAGCAGTTTTTATGAACAAAATCTCTCTCATGTCTAATACGGAGCATTTATTCCAAAGCCCATGACACTCAAAACCTACACAGCTACCAGCAAAAAAAATCTGGGTCCCTGTGAGAGGGAAAGCTCTGTCAGGTCTGAGCCACCTTCCCCTGCCACCTCACCAGGGATGTTAGGATGAGTACTGTCAGCTTTCACCCCTAGAGCCACAGCTGCTGAAGGCCACAAAAGCCATTCTGATCCACTCCTGGGGTTGGACCTGATGAGCTGTCTATGTGTGCACATCCCTAAAGCACTTACATTTCTATCCTATATATTTTCTCTTTTTTTATTTTGTGCCTCCTTGATTCTGATAGTTACAGTATTAACACATCCAAGCAGCAGTTCTCATCTCAGAATAACTCTTTTCAGTCCCAACCAGGATTTAGGGTGTTTCCATTTGATTTGCCAGCTGAAAAGACTGTTAGTATCTGTTAGTCAGCAGATTATAGGCTTATAAACCAGGAGTCTTAGAGGCTGCCAGTGACTTGACATGCCATTTTGCAAAAAACACTTAGTCCCTTAATGCCTAGCTTATCCACATAATAAGGAAAATACTGGCTGACAGAAAAGGAATGATGCGAGGTTAGAATTTTTTTTGTAATTAAGTATTGAAATCATCTGATTAAAGATTTATGAAGGGATAAAACAGCTATAGCATTTGAGAGAAAAGATGTGTGGGAATATTCAGAATAGAGCTGTTTCCTTTTTTTTTTTTTTTAATCTCCTGCTCCTAGCTCTAACACAACAAAAGCATTATTACTGTGAAATTTCAATTTAAATATAAAAGCCATTTAAATTTTAAAATGTGGTGGAAACTACACAGTTTTGAAATGGAGGAAGAACATTATATGGCATTTAAAGATGGGAATAAGCAAGATGGCAACAGGCAGCCAAGATGGTCTTTACAGAAGCTTGATTGGTAAGCCTTATACCAGTTTAGTGATATGGAAACAGGAAGGGATATGTGGTATAAGAGGGAGAAAGGGGGAAGAGAAAATCTGACAGGGACCAAAAGGACAGCCTCCACACAGTGATAACCAACACTGACCAACTGCCCCTTTTATTTCTTTCCTCATGCAGGCTTGCTTACAGCACAGAACTACTCCTGGGATCCAGATCTGCTTGCCAAACACCACCTCCAATAAAAAAGGTAAGTGGGTTTCATTTCAACTACAGTCATGTTTGTTTGAGTTTTACTTCCCTGTTTTAATGCCAACAGACTTACTTAAAAATAACCACATTACCATTATTTGGCATTGTATGCCATGTAGTACTGAATTACTTTGCTGGAACAAAATTAAACAAAGAAAGTAAGTTTGAGGTACAAATACTGCTGTGTTCCAAAATTTACAATGACCTTAATACTGAAGTAACTGATCTGTCAGTCACCACAGAATTTAATGCTGCAACTTGAAAAGGTATGCAGTACTTAAGTGAGGTGTGATTGCACTTCAAAAAGCAGTGATAGGCTGAAAGGCTTGAGAAAAGCAAGCTCATGACCACTTTCAGGTACTTCAAACAAGCAGCATCCTTTTAATTGTTCCAATTTAGAACAAAAAAGCAGAAACTCTCAAAGTCTCATCTAAGCAAGATGCTACTTTAAGCCAAAACATAAAATTGGTCTTAGTTATTTTGCTACTAGACAGACTGTAAAGATGCTCAAAAGTCAAATCCCAGGATTGAGACTCACAAGGCAAACTCAAAAGTCACTGCAGCCACCAGCAGTTAACAGTGCAGCCTGCACAGCACCCACTGACCTTACACATTCCACTCCAAGTTAAAAAAAATCACACCGTAAGTACTAATCACATAATGCCATTAATATGGAAAGCACATCTTCCTTGACTTTGTGCCCAAAGGTGGCAAACACACCTCCCTCTCCCTCTCTCCCTTTTCCTGGAACCTGCTACTCCCCGTGGTACTGACTCTCTTCAAAGGCCACTTGGGAGTGATCATTCCATTCTCTGCTCATTGCACTGGAAAACACAGAGCCGAAATCTTATGTGCTGTCAGATTCCAGGTATTCCACATTTCAGTTCAAAGAAAACCAGAGAATCAAATTATATTCTCTCACTGTATGAAATAATTCCATCTGAAATCTGATGTAACTCTTCTAAACAAGCAAACAAAAAGGCACTCAAGAAGACATGACATTTATATAAAAAATACACGGAGCCTGAAATGGGATTAAGCTACTTGATCCTACTTAAAAATGAATTATACTGGATACAGACAAAAATTCTTCCTGCCAAGTGACATGAAAACATTTAACAGAAGACTAACAAAAAGGATTGAATAATTAAAAAATTAGTCAAAGAAACTTTAAAGTCAAACAAACTTTTTCCCAAAACAACCAAGAAATATATTATTTCTCCAAATATGGAATCATGTAAATTGGACCAAAGTGATTTAGTAGTGATATTATAGGCAATTTATTTAATAACTTTGAATTTAGAAGGCAGGTTCTTCTCTACCATGACTGAAATAAGCCTTAATTTACTTTAGCTACCAGAACACAGTAAACTTGTCCTTCCAACAGACACAACTCATTGACACAAACAAAAGCAATTCCTATTTAATGGCATCCAAACTTGAGCTTGCTGGCCCTCGAGAAAGCTCCAGATACACCTTGTAGGATTGCAGATAGGAAGTTTGAGTCTATTTCTGATCTTCAAGATAAATGAGAGTCTTCTACATAACAGGACAGTGTCCTTTTTAACTCCAGTGTATTTCATGCTAACAGCCTTGATGAATTTCTATCTGTCAGAATAACCTACTCAAAATTCTTACTAGTAAGTAAACTGTAACTACACTGCCTTGTAATTGTGCAAATTGCATCTCAGATTACAGAAAAACGTTACAATTAGGGAAACGTTTACAATTAAACACTGTCATTTCACTTTAAAGTTGGTAATTTGTATAATTTGACAGGCCTCTAAAGAATAAGAGTCAAAAGAAACTGTGTAGTATACAAACTCCTGAGAGGTCACGGTGATAAAGGAAACCACTTCCAAAATAAGCTTTCCTAATTAAGGCTTCTGAACCAGAGCTGGCTTGCATTCAGTTAATATCACTGCTACAAGTAATCTGAAATATTCTTGATAAAATATTTTTAGTATCAACTCCAGCATATTGAAACCAGTTGAAGGTCATTATGAGGATGAAAACAATAAAAGTGCCAACACAGAAAAGTTAACAAATTCTTTCCTAAAACTACACAAAATTTTTTTGAGAACTCCATAATTTAAATCAATTTAAGATTGTTTATTTGTAACTCTCATCCTAAAGTATTCGAATCCAAACATTAAGAAAAAGAAACAAGGTATCTGTTGGTTCTTGTATTACATGGACTGAACCCTACCTATTTGCCCCCAGAGGCACACCTGAAATACTAAAAGCAGGGTGAGAGTTTTTTAGTTAACAGAAACTTTGGATACATAGTTTTAATCAAGTTTATGTCATCCAAGCCTCCCTGAAGAAATATTTAATTTGCTTAATTAGACAGATGGCACTTCCTACTATACTTGTATTTGTTCACTGCACTCAAGAAATTTAATTTTATAGCAAAACTTTACCATTTGCTGGGTCAATTCATGTTCCACCAGATGACAATTCAGCACTACAAACTAAAGAGAAATCTAACATATTCTCTGAAATGTAAATATTTCATACTAATCTTTTTAAACAGTTAACTCTTTAAACTCTTCATGCTCTGTTGGTGTAAGAACTCATGTAATTAATTTTGGTGTATGCTTTAACATCAAGAAAAAATAACACTAAGGAATCCTTTATATTCTGTTACATTCTTATGATTTCGACTATCAGACAATATTGAGGAGGAAGAGACTAAACTTCACCATCAAATGATACTAACAACACATTTGAAACCCATCCACACTGTTAGGAACTAAGCAAACCACAAAGAATACTAAACTACCAGGAATATTTATGCAGACCAAAAAAATTAAGTAATACACATAATGGCAGTGTGCAAAGTAACAGGGAAAACAGATCACCCCTTAAAACATTAAGTGACTTACACACACAAATTAAAATCACTAATGATGTTTGATTAATTCTCTGAAGCCTGTGAAATTACTAATGCTTACAACACCTGCCTAACATCATGTGCTTGGCTTGTTTTGGTCTCTTCCTAAGAACAATTAGGATAAAATGCAAAGGATAGAGACTCAAAGCTGGACAACAATACCTATGACTCTCCATTGTAAGAAATACTTTGATATTTTCCAAGATCAGCCACTATATCATTTGCAACTGAGCTTTTGATTGCTAAAGCAATTTCATTACTTCAGAAGGCATTACAAGTATTTCCTCTCTTCAACCCTCATAATAAAATCTGTTAAATCACATTTGAAATAAGGCAAACATTTATTCACTTGGATAAGAATTAATCATGAATTCGAAGGCAAAGTCCACAATGACCAAGAAACAATCCTACCCTTCTCATGAGAATCTTTCACAGATCTCAAATCTAAAGTACTGAGAGAGACCCAGTGTTAACAGTGGAATATACAGCATTCACTGCTCTAATTATCTGTAACTAACATTACTCAACTTTCAGGCAGGTATTCTAATCACAAAACAAACTTTAAAGAACATGGCACTAAATATACACTGCACATTTAAAGGTCCAGAATGGAAAAGTCAAAAGAGTAAGCAAGAGATCAGTACAAAATCCTTACATTAATTCAGGCATTATAAAACATACAGGAAAACATACAGGGTTTCAAGTGAAACATTACAATCTTTTTTGCAAGGACTGAATGCTGATACATACCTAAGATAATACTTTTTCATAGCACTGTTTACAGACTGTCGACTTCAGTCAGTCATTACCCATTCTCATGATTAAGCCTGAAGCATTCATAAGCATTCAAAAGTGAAGCACAGTCATTAAATAAGACCACGCTTGCCCTCTCCCCATTTGCTGGAAAAATCATTAACGCCTTCACTCCTCTCTTTCTGCCCAGGGAAAGAAAGTAAGGGGAGGGAAGAGGATTAGAGCAGAACACCGCCTACCTCACTGCCATCATTTCCTCCCGACCTGTTATCCACACACAGAAAAAGGACTAAAACTCTTCTCTGAGTCACTTGCAGTGCTTCAGTCTGGGTTAAGAGAAGGAAACCATCATTCACTCATTTTATGTAACTGATGCAAGTTTGAACATTTAATGTTAGCATGCTGAGGTTGAAACCACTTTCTCCTGGACATGCCCTAGCATGAGCACATCCACAGAGTGCCATCATTTTTTCACATTTCAAGATAAAGGTGACAAATTTAAATATCAGTTATCGAGAAGCTGTAATATTATGTCCCTGATAATTTCTAGAAAGAAGGAATTGATGTTTTAAGAGAGCTGTATTATTTTAATGAGCTCTCAGCATTAGTGACTGGAATGACAGCAACTTTGCATAATGACGTTTGCAATCAATCACCTTCTGGGTTTCCTCCCATCTAGAAAAAAGTTAACAATTTTGTTATATAAAGGCAAATTAAATACAGTCTTTCAGGAAAACATCCCTCCTTAGATTAATTACTAAAAGAAAGCAGAAACAGTGATTATAAGCAGGATTTTAATGGAAGTAGTTAAGAAACTGGAGTACTTTTGAAATAGGTGGATTAAATCTGTAAATTTCTCCTCAAATGTATGAATTAGAAACTCTGCATTTTTATGATATATTAGATTTATTAAAAGAGCCTAGAATTGTTCCATGACTCCTACTTCAAAGTAACTTAATTATCAGGAATTATTATATTGTATTATTAAACTGCCTTCAAAAAACTCCTTATCAGAAAATAACTTGTAGTCCAATCACTTCACTGAGTTTAAAACTTCTCTGTAACAAACTTCCAGAGAAGGCAAGCAGAATACACATTGTATCTGTTCCTGGTAACTCTATTCTGTCTCGACAATAATGTTGAAACAATTATCTAACATGTTATGCTAATTTAAGTGGGTCACACTGTTTCTGGCAGATCTGCCTTAAAGCTCTTCCTAATAAATGTAGTTGCAAGAGAAGTGTTTCCCTTACTGCACTCTAAGAAGTGCATTTCAAGTTCCGTGTTAGGCAACCTGCAGTCTTTGAGAGACTCAACACATTCTCTGCCACATATCCCCAAGTACAGATGTTTTTTGTATTAATTGTGTTCTGCTGCAGATATACAGAGAAGCCTTTGTGAAAAGAACATCATTTACAACTACACAACTGAAATTCCAAATTTGGGAAGGAAAAGGGGCTGAAGGGGGTTATTATTTATCATGAAGCTGCTATGACTTGACTCTCACCACTGAAATGCTCTTTGCAGCCTTTGTGACTCTCACTGCTACCCGTGCTGTGGGTGTGCACAAAAGGGCAGAATGCAAAGTAGGACACAAAATGGGAAGCAGTCCATCTGTATAGCTTAAGCATACGTGAGCTATATTTACATACAGTATTCATATAAAAATATGTCTTTTGATTGAAATAAAATGCAGTGCAAACAATAAAAGGCAGAAGTACCATGCACTTTTTATTACCGGATAAAAAGTTAATAAAATAAAATTAAAATATATAAAATTGTAAGAGCTTTCAGTTTCATTTCCAGTTCACTAAACATGTGTGTGAGAAATTAAATTTTTTCCTAAGCTTTTATTTTACTCATTACCACAGGATCAAAAACTTCAAAGTCTGGAAATACTCCTGTTTCTCCTTATTTACCTTTTAAATGAGATATGAAAATACATGCAAAGAAGTAGTTTTAGGAGTAAATAATATACAAATACTTCCCTTTAATCCTAACAGAAGATGAAATCTACATGTAAGCGACAATCCATCCTAATTCAGTATTTGTTTTAATTACTTTACATTTCATGGCAGATGCTTGCAAAGTTTACAAAAAAACCAATGATCTCTGCTTACTCCAAAATATTTTAAGCTGGAATCATAATATTAATTAGCCACCAGTAACTTATTTTTGCTTTGAAATAATATTTACATAATGTTACATCAGCAAACACGTCCCAGACAGTACTTCCTGGGGGTACCTTACAACCAGAAACAAGCACATACAAGGTTTAGAGCAACATCAGAAAGAAGCTGTTGTATTTCAGCTGCATGGCCCTGACAAACTTCTACTCTTCTACTTCATACAAATGCAACAGTAACTACCAGCATAACCTGACACCAGCTCCTCGTTTTTCATGCCCACAAACTACATGGCACAAAAGGGGCTTAACACCTCCCTGCATTGCTGGAATCCCAGTGTCCTGTCCTGATCACTTCCCAGAACCAGCCAGAAGTGTCTTTTCCACATTAAGCTACAAGTAAAATCAATCCTTACAGCCTCTGGCTCCAAGGAGGTTTTTGCCTATAGCAATTCTTTATCAACACATCTGCAAAGAATTTTTTTTTTTTTTAGATAGCTCTATCCAATCATTTTGAATACTTAAGCAACCACTTCACTTCCCCAAGTCACAGATTCACTGACCTGGTGACTTTCTCTGCAGCCTTTTCCAATACTCCTTGTATCTTTCCCATACTACAGCTACTGCTTTTGTCTCTGGCACCTTCCACATTTGGGAACTATCTATAACTTGAACTCTTATCATGTTAAAGCATTCAGCCCTGATGACCTTCCGAGGTCCCTTCTAATCTCAAAGATTCTGCGATTCTGTGAACTTCCAGATGCTTGTACTTGAAAGATATATTTTTTAGATTTGTTGTTAATGTTTAGTTATTTAACTAACAAAAAACCCTAATTCTGTAACAAACAAAATCTGTTAACTAACAAAAAACTACTAATTCTGTAAGCATACTCAACAGCCTTAACTTAGAACTGTTTAAATGATGACCAAGTGCCACAGTGTAGAAGCAGCTACTTGTAATAATATTTCCTCATGATGGCAGCATAAACCATCCCGATGCAGAACTAATGACCATACACATTGCTACTCATCCAAGACAGCAAAATCTGAACTGCTCCAGAAATGATGTTCACTACTCTTAGTTTTCTCCCTCTTCACACTGCCACTTCTCTTCCAGAGAAGACAAACACAGCTCAATCTCCTACTCAGTTGCAACTTTCAGATCTGTCTACTGCCTTTAAAAGCACTAAGCCCCCACTGTTTCTCTTAGAACATCTACAAGGAGTTTATCAGAGAAGAATCTTTAGATTTTTCATCTTCATAGTGCAGACTAGGTATACTTAAATACAGTTAAAGCCTCATCAATTTGTAGTTTTACACCATCTCTGATTAATCACCAACTGAGGGAAATAACCTTGAAACTCCACCCAACTAAAGCTTAACTGCCACTCCCCCAATTTCTAGATGTTAATAAAGACTGTAAGAACAAACACTCAGAAGGAAAGCAAAAAGAAAAAGAAAATCAGTCTGTTAGATAAAACAGAAGCTAGAAGAAACACAAATGAAAATTTCTAACCCAGGAAACACAGAACCAAGGTATTTATTCTAGAAGTTTAACACCCAGTACAGGTTGCAATACTACAGCCTCTACCACTTGGCAGCCCACATGACTTTGCATTCCTGGACAGAGCAAACAAACACACCTGCACACAGATGTAACAGCCAAAAGCAGCAGTGGAGTTTTTGGCTGTAGTTAAGCTTTTCCTTAACTGTCTTTTTCCATGTCTTGGCAGCTTTATCTCCTGTGGTAAGGAGGGTGGTTAACACCAATTTTCTCAAAACAGACTCAGATTACACCCCCTGAAAAGATGGACCATAGCTTAATTTGAGGGTTTACAATAAGATTAAAACAAACTAGCAGCATCTTTAAGCAATATAGTCACTGCATAGCAAGCATTTACCACATCAAAGAGAAAGCAGCTTTATAATGAAAGCCTATGTCCCAAATATTTATGGTTTCTAAAAGAATTCTTATTCCTCCAGAAACCTCTCATTTACTTCTCTGCACACCCTTAGAGTACACCTAACTTGGCCAAGACAGAAGCAGAGCTTTTAGCTTTCAGCATGTTTCCTCTGCTAGCAAGCTTTTTTTCAAATGAGCAACAAAGATTGGGAACAGCTGAAGTTACAGAAGAGGACTGCCTCAATACCAGCAATCAACAGAATAAATCAAGCAGAGAAATAAGCCAAGTCCCCCATGCAAAGTAAAAGTTACCAGTATTAAAAAAAAAAAAAAAAAAAAAAAAAATCACAGCTTAAAATCAAGACTCTGCTGCTGGCATCCCCATTTGTGTGTATTACTATATAACAAAAATAATGTAACAGAAGTCCTCTGTGAATTTATGGCTTTTTGTTTCTTTGAGTACTGGTAGCTTAGTTCAAGAAACATGATGAGGTCAATTAAGTTATGTAAAAGAACTACCCAGGTGTAACTAGAAACCACTACTTCTACCATTTCCATCAAGGCACTTCTTCAAACATATAATGAAATATTCATGGACATGCTGTGAGAGACTTACAATTTTAAAAGAAGCAAAAGGAACTGCTTAACAGTCTCCCAATTACAAAAGAAAAGAAATCCAGCACAAAGGTGTATTTGGCAAGACAAATTTTCACTCTCAAATTATTTTTCCTCTAGTCTTTCCTCTCACTGTTAGAGACTGCAGAAAATGCTAATTTGATAGAGACTTAACTGCGCAATAAATATAAAATGAAAAAATTTTTTCAATTGTGAGGCAAAAGGTTTCATGTGTAGGAAATAATTAGTGAAATATAAGTCTAAGTAAAAAAAGTAAAATGAAGTTTTAAAAAGCAAGGGAGACAGAACCTTCAAAATTAGGTCCAAAGAATGAGCTAACAATTCAATGTACAGACATGTAACATACATCCAACAGCAAGCTGATCAGTAAGGAGGGGTCACCATTGTAATAAGGCAGTGAAAAAGACAAAATTCAATCCCAAGATATATCATGACAGGTATTTCCAGAACAAACAAGGAAATATTTTAAACAGTCTTTAGCTAGCTGTAATACTTTATAAAGAATGTCATGCACCATTCTAGATAATCCAGATTTAGAAAATATCAAATAGGGACATATGAAAGGGACGACTTCCTGTATCTGGGGAACAATACATCAAGAACTCTGTCATTTGCAACAACCTAGGGCACATCAGCTTTGTAAAACATAGTACAAGGCAGAGAAACTTGAGCAAAAGCAAGCCAAGCTAGTGTCTGAACCAGACTGAGTGAAGATGAAACATGAAGATGAAACATTATGAGCCACCTGATAGCCACATCATCAGGTAGACATGGCTATGCTGCTTTTGGCAGAAAGCTGATGCCTCTGCCTTGCACTGTGCTACACAGGTATCTGAGCTGGGCCTCGTGTTCAATCCACTGCACAGTGCAGACAACCCTGTATTTTGTAGGGTGCAGAACTGCTCTGTTTAAAAACAAATCAGCCCAGCCAGTAACACAAATACTAGAGGAAGGAAAGTTGCCTCTGTCAAACAACATTAGTGGCAAGAGACCAACCAGTACTAGACTGCCATAAGTTAATACAACATTTATTTATTTCTTACACAATCTGGTAGGTACAGGAAAAAAAAAAAAAAGAAGAAAAATGCCCAAACACTAAAACACAAAATGCAGATTAATCAGTCCAGGAGACAATTTAAATGATGTGGCAAAAATCAGAAGACATGATTGAGTCAATACCTGAGTGCAGACACCACCCAAATTAGAAACAAAAGTTAATTAATACATTTACTAACATTTAATAACAGTACTTACACAAATAATTTATATCTATTTGTAAACACCAACAAATATCTTGGATTCTATGTCTCTGAAGTCATAAAACTTCCCTAATTGTTTCTGAACCATTTTTGCAGTATTGAAAATTATACCCCTTCATCAAAATAGAGACACTTAAAATAACTGTCACCTTGAGTTAGCTGCAATCTGATATTTCAAGTGAGGAAGAAACATGGAGAAGAGAGTGCATGACAGGCTTGAATATTTTGGCAAAGTTTGTTTTTACAAAAGGCCAAGCAAACATGCAAAAAAAACCCCACAAGAAAAACCCAGCACACAGTTCCTATGCTCTGTGTTGAATTTCATCACAAAATAGAAGTAGGACAACATCCAAATCCACCACCTCAAGTTAGAAATATGACTTTGTTTTGCATCTACAGAAACTATTTTGCAGCTAGGCAATACCACAAAGATTGATAAACCAAATAATAGGCTTCCTTCCCAGTCCTTTGCAAATCACATCATATTAGCATAAAAAGTAGACAGTAGGAGATTGAAGATGAGCTGCAGTTTTCAATATCACAACATAAGCATTTGAAGCACAATAAACAATTTGCCTTATTTGTTCAAATTAATCATTTTTATTTGCTCACCAAGAACTATCTACGTTCAGATAATCCTTCTGCTTCCTGGGATACACAGAAGCATGCCTCCTGTCATTTGGTTTAAGCCTCAAATACTCTGAGAACACTCTCCAGAAGCACGGTGCCATTCTCTACCTTCTGCAGAACTCAAGGACAGGCATGACATCTCCCAAGAAGGGCTCCTACTGCATACATCTCTACAATTAAGCTGGGCTTTCTCAAAGCTGATCAACAACACATTTTGCTAAATGTCATACCAAGTGCATTCCATGCAATGGAATGTACGTGGTGTCCCTGCAGAAACCACCTCCTCCCACCACAGCTGTAAACTTGAATGTTGCTCTGTATTCCTTGTTTGGGAGAAAAAGGACGAAAATATCCAGGTTTTTTTACAAAAGTAACACTCCAGGCACCAAAACAATGGCTTGGTATTTTGAAAAGTTCTTGAAAGGCAACTGAATGGGATCAGTTTCCCCATTTCAAAGAGCAGCAAAGCAACACAAATGCTAAGCACTATCACATCTCTACAGGGAAATTTATGTACCATAAATACATATCAGAATGTACCAATGATCTAGCCTGGGTGTCTGTACATCCTTAGAGAACACTCAGGCTCCATTAATGGTACTTTAAAGACTAAACTATGTTAAAACTCTGCATCCAAAACTCTACAAGACATTCATTGTCTATAAGCACTAATAAAGTTTCCATAATCCCATTTACTAATGAAAGGAACAGTCCCACCTCCTGCCTTCCCAATACTTCCTCTGCATCAGCACTGGTGCTTGTGCAGCCATGCAGCCAAGTGAAGGGCAGTTACTGAGCTGAAATCAGATCAAAGCAGCCAGCTGGAGCATCAGGCCACTAAGCAACTGTTCCAGGAAAGGGATGCAAAGGAAAGATGGAAAATTAGCATCCCTTTCATTGGAAGCTCATTTTTAGATTAATTTAAGTCCCTCATGAAATTTGCTAATCAATTTGTCTTCTCATCCACAGTAATCAGGATAGGACTTCAGACCTTTTTCTCTAATGAAATTAAAGAACTTGAATTAATTGGCCTGTAACTCAACCATGCAGTAATCCAAAATTCACCAAAATCATCAGCTTTCAGAGCAGACCTTTATTGATCTAGAGTGGTGAAAGCACAGGATTTACTTCTCTTTTGCTTCTAAAGAAATGCTCAGAGGCAGGCACACATTAACTCCTTTCACCCTTACACTACCCCACAGTGGATGTAAACAACCCACCATGGGGTGGCAACAACCAAGCATATAATACCCTCCTAGTAAAAACAGTCACCTAAGAAAGAAATTCCAGCTGAGTTTGAAGAAGCAACAAGAAGCTTTTCAGGGCACCATTTAAAACTTGGCAGGATACACAATGCATATGCCTATGGTGGGGTGAGGAGAGTGGGACTTGGGAAATGGTACCAAACAGAAGACTAAAGTATAAAACTACCCTAGATCAGTTGTTTACAAAAGTCTTTCTTCTTTTCCCCACATAATTTATAACCTGAAAGAGGCGAACAAAGGAACCTATTGAAGGTAGGGGAAAAAATGGAAAAGAGTTTTTAATAATCATATAACTTTCAAAATAGGCCCTGCAGTACCCTTAATGCTTTTTTTATGTATTACCTGAATTTAATCACCCCAGTTCTTTGTCTTCTGGTTAGATAATCTTGCTAGCAGTATTTTGTTAGCTCTCTGGAATTTGGAAGTTCACAACAGCTATTGTCACAAACAAGAAGCATAACTGGGGACTTGTTGAACAGCTTAATTGTATGCAGGCAGAATACATTTTGGAGCCAAACTGAATGCTGAAAAACAGCAAGATATCTGAATCTTTGTTGAGACTCTTACTCAGAATCAAGTCTGTGATTAATCCCAGAGAGTATGTCAACTAAATAAGAAAAACCCAGGAAATGTTACAAAGCAGAATCAACGGAGACACTTTGAAAAATAACATGAATTTCAAAAAAGCCCACGCTACTGTTTTCTTTTATAAATACTTGTTATTCCATCAGTCCCAGACTAGTAGGCAGCTAGAGAACACTGCCTAGCAAGAAGAAAGTTCTCCACTCTTGACTGAAATTGGCAGGTATTAAATTTTAGGATCTTTACTGAAAATACTTCAGAAAGCTTTTTACCCAGAACAGCTACAGAGGTAAGCTCCTCTTCTCATCCTGTACCAAAAGACCTACCAGCAACCAGGTCCTGCCTGAATAATAAATTGGTAGAAAGCATCTCCACAGAAAGTTTCCACATAATACATGACATGGGATTATTTCTTACCTCTTTGAACAACAGCTGAGCTAGTCACTGCATTGCAGTCCAATGCATTTTACATGTGGAAAGAAAGGGAATTTGGGGTAAAAAAATTTGGGGGTGAGAAGAATCTGAAGGTGGTGAGTGGAAAAAAAACCAGCAAGAAACAAATAGAGAATAATGAAAACTCTGACTGACAAATAAATCTTACTCTATATACCACTCAACATTCATTTTGTTTTTCCAAGAGAGATGCATACAAACATAACAAGCATGACTAAAAACTGACTAAAGCTTAGTTAAAAAATAGAAAAATATTTGGTTTAAGACAGTTCTCCAAATATCTTTCTGAGAACCTTCACAAAAATTGCCTCTAGTTCTGGATGACAGGCTTTGCTACAATATCCACATAGCCTGAAAGCTTCTCTCTGTACCAAAGTGTTTGGCTATGTAAAAGTAGGATATTTTCTATACAAACACAATTTATTTTTCCTTTATAAAAATATCCTGCTTTAAAATGCAGAACTCTGACTTCCAAGCTTTTCCAGTTTTACTGCATTTCCTAGCACAGTTAAGAAAAAGTTAAACTGCAGGAAAATTCATGTAAAGAATGTAAGAGCATACAAAAATGAATCTGTAACAAGGTTTTATGGGAGTGTAACTACATTAATTTTCAATATGTTTAACTTTTCCTGTAGACTCATTTGAGTGATCCATTATTTTACATTCCTGATTTTCCATCCACTAAAATTTCACTTCAGAATACTTCTCACAACCATCAGCATACTCATCTTACTTGAGATGTTACTCATCTCCATTAAAAAAAAAAGGAGAGAATAGAGACAGATACTGCAGGTTTATCTCAGAGAGCAGAAACAGATTCTGGAATAAGTACAGGAATAATATTTAGAGATTAACTACCCAAGTCTTTAATTATCATTCAGCAGATAAAAGTATGCTTACTTATCACTGTGCAAGTAAACATCAGGTTCTTCAAAGGTTTCTTCTATTTCCCACACAATTTTTCTTCCTATCTTTAGATATATTTTCTAAAACTCACTATTTTTGGGTAAGTAGGTAGAAAACCCACCACAATGGATGACACATTCGGGCAAAACTTCAAATGCAAGGAGGACTCACTGGAGGGAGGGGTGGTGGTGGAATCTCAGAAGTTAGAAATTCAGTGTCTTGGCTAAAAGGAAGGCACATCCAGAGCTACAGAATGAGACAAAATGCTGTAAAACATCCTTCTCCTTTTTGTTTAACACTTTCCTGTGGGTTTCCTTCTATGAGTAGGCTCAGTCAATACTCCTGTGACTTATTGATGGCTTTTCCTTCTAAATTCTCAGCTTTCTGAGGGCTACAGGGCTCTGGCCACTGAGGTCCAACACTTCCCAACGCAAATCAGGCCACTGTTTATACATCCCTACATTCCTTCTGCCTGGCTGCTGAATGCAGTCTCTCCATTACTTTTTCAGCTGATTACAACTTGGATAACTGAATGGAACTTACGAGGCACACATAATGAGTGTTAATTATATTCACATGGGGCAACTGAATTTACAGTCACACAAAATGTCAGCTACTGTAATGATTACACAGACCTAGCAAACCCTCATGCCCAAAGCAACAGACATGGTACTGTGCCACTAGAAGAGGTAAGACAGAACATGAACATCAGCACGACCATAAGGCATATGAACCTAAACCATGGCAAGGTGGTTTACCTGAGTCTTCTCTATATTAAATTCAAGGCATGTATACAAAATCAACAATACTGCCTTTCCAAAGTTTTAGAATAGAATCTAATTGCATAAGAAATATATGTTAATAGAAATATATAAATAATAAAAATTATATTCTTCAGAAATAAGTGGCAAAAACTATTTTCTTACTTAGAATAATCTATATAAATTTGATTCTTTTAAGTATTGACAGAAGCCCAATGCTAGTAAGATTCAAAATCGTGAACACACCACTCTACCATCTGATTTCACTATTTAGCTTAAAAACAAAAGGCCTAAACAAATGCCTCAAATTGCATGGCAAGTTTGAATATTAACTTCTAAAGAAATTCATTTTTTAAAAATGTTCTCTCAAAGTCACCAGTTGGATCATCACCAAATAACGTTTCTATTCATTAAACAATTCAGACAATTTCTTATATTTCAAGATTCCCCCTCCCACAATAAATGTGGGGGAAACAAGCCAGTAAACCCAATTGCCACCATGTGTAACAGCATCTATAGCTAGTGTACAGACAGGATAGAAACCTTTACTTTGAGACAAATACAATAAATAATGTGGAGATAAAGCAGAAAAAAATACTTGTGCTAAGTAACAGGAAAACCAACTCATATTAACAACTTCCATGTTCTCCTACTTACTAAATATTTGTAGGAGAGACTTGAAAAACAAGCAAAGTTTTCATGTTATTAATTGTTCTGGTTTTGTTCTATTACTTTAAGTGCAGAAATTGCAAGACATGTAAGGGATACGAAGATATGTTTCCAAGTTTAATAAAATTGATCTCCCTTTCAAAATCCTGGAATGTCACACAGAGAAGTTTACAAAGTACAATGCCTTCACAACAGTGAATTACTGTACTCTCTACACCAAACAATTTTGTCTGCAGCACACACATGACGTATTCAAAAGCAGTGCAAGTAAAACATGCACACTGTGGCCAAATTAACATTTCTAGGATTTGGCCTTGGCTTCAAACCACAAAGCAGACATGCTCCACTTATATCCTGTAGTGTTACATTGTTTAGTTGGATAACTACTGTATTTTTTCCACACCAAGTATACAATAATCACAGAAGTAAAGTGAGGACTGCTGTTTACTCATTTATAGACCAGTTTACAGCTGAATAAACTCCTAACAATTTCTTGGAAAAGTCTGTGTCCAAATATAAGTTTGGGAACAGTGACTGGCATTGTGTACAAATCCCTCCATTGAGTCTTTCCCTCTTCTAATATGAGTTGCAAAAAGTAAAAATTTCCCAGGCCTTACCTGAACACACCATTCACTGTTCTAATATTTCCAAAACATGAAGAACATGTACAAGAGGAAATGTTTCAAACAAGTGGTTTTCTATAGAAGTTGCCATTAAATAAGAAAATTATTACGAAAAATATCTACCCTGTAAAGCCCAACCTATTCAATAGTCCAGCACCTTAGCTGAAGATACTATTTTCCAAAGCCACCCTGGAGGCACCATAAGTTAACCATCATTACTTGGAAAGTACCATTTACATTACACCTAGGAACAAAAGCAATCATTGTCTTGTCTGAATAAGCCTGACTGCAAATAATTTACACTACAACAAGCCCTTTATTGTTCTATGCAAGAGCTTTACCAATTTGAAGTTACAGTGAAGTAAGAGTAAACTTCCCTGGAATCTACTGCATGATTTGTCAGACAGGAGTCCACTGGAAATATTAACTACTAGTAGCATCTCTGTAAAACCTTACCATCCAAAACATCACTGCTGGCAAGACATTTAGTGTCTTACTTTCCACAAATCCAGTGTCCTTTTTTCCTCACATCCATGGTACAAGTAGTGTAGCTCTATGCAGATGCAAATGGTAAGTCTTGACATTTCTACACATGCATGTGTGGGCAGAGGGAGGGTATGTTTGTTTTTAAATACAGCTACCACAACTTGTCACACTTCCCACACTCTAGATTTAGAACAGGAGGCTTTCTGAGAAGTGTTTTATTGGCAGCATGAGTTTCAATTCATGTACGTATCTGCAGGCAACTACATCTGTTGCATAGGTGCATATTTTTGGAATTCTACCAGCTTCTCCTGCAGTTTAACACCAATTAATTGTAGAATTTATAGAGGAATGCAACAGAGATTCCATGAGAATCAAAGCCAAGCCTCAATTGAGACTTACACAGTAACTACCTGGTGCCAGTTTTGACAGTACTACTAACACAAACATGCTTTAAGAATCCGAGAAGGGGTAGGCAAAGACTGCAAATACTTGGCCTTACTCACACTTATTCAGTTTCTAAAACATATATAAACCCAAATTTACAACATATTCTGCATTGTTTCCTGTCTTCCCGTTTACAAAATGCACTCTTTCCTCCCATTTACAAAATGCAAACTTGCCCTAGTTTCAGCTGGGATAAAGTTCTTTTTCTTCCTAGTAGCTGGCACAGTGCTGTGTTCTGAGCATGAGGATGAGAATAATGCTGATAAAGTGAGAATAATGTTGATAACATACTAATGTTTTAATTGTTGCTAAGCAGTGTTTATATTCAGTCAATGACTTTTCAGTTTCTCATGCTGCCCTGCCAGCAGAGGCTGAGTGCACAACTGGGAGGTACAGCAAGGACAGCTGATGACAGGATGCCCTACCCAGTACCGAAACTGGGGGACACCATCACTCAGACTGGCTGAGCACTGGTAAGCAGGTGGTGAGCAATTGTATTGTGCAACACTTGTTTTGTATATTCTATTATTATTATTATCCCTTCCTTTTCCATCCTATTAAACTGTCTTTATCTCAACCTGGGAGTTTAATTCTTTTTTTTTTTTTCCTCCGTTAGATTCTCGCCCAGTGAATGACTGTGTACTGCTTAACTGCCTGCTGGGGTTAAACCTCTGCAATACTCTATATATGGAAAACAGTTCTCACATCATCTTTTCTTCAAATGTCACACTTAATTCTTTGCAATCAGTAGTAGACAGACTGTTTAAATCAACCTCACAAGGCACAAAATTCTGACTAACACAACTCTGAATTCTCAGGCTTTACGTAGTTACAAAATTCATTCACCAATTCCATGTTAACTAGGAAAACAAAGATCTCAAGCTGAGTTCAATTATGAAACTAACGTGCTTGGAGAAAAGGTGCGTGATTTCAGTGCTATTTATCAAGATTAATTCATCCAAAGTGAGACATTTAAAGGCACTTTTATTCCTTAACAGTTGCAGAGATGGCACTAAAAATGCCCTCTTGTGGCACAGAGAAACCCTACAGAACCTTACTCCAAGTTCTTTCCATTTAAATTTTAAAATGAGAATGTATTACTCAAGGTTTATTTTGAAACTAGAATGAGATAGAAAAGCCCTAATAAACGAAACTAAAATGGCAGACGTTGTTCAGAGTTTGAATGAATGCCTGAACGTAGTCTTTCTGTGTGGGTCTTTCATTTTTCTTCTTTTGAGCGTCAGTCCAAGTAGTGCAAACATCTGGTCTCTCCTGGAAATCTACACATCATCTAACTCCTGGGGAAAGCTGTTCTGGGAACAGAGGACTGTCACTGTGGCAGACTCCTGAAAGGGGAATCTTCTTGTTTCCGATTTATTTATTAAGGCATATATATAAAAACAACTTCACTGGGAAAGTATCGGCACAATTCCACATCTCCAACAACAAGAACAACTTGCAGGACTATCTCCCTGTGATCCTCACAGACTACTAACTCTCAGGGGTGTACTACCGAACTCAAGAGGAACAATCAACAGACAACTACAATCAACAAGAGAACTACCCAGCAGACTAGTTTTTCCACGGATCAAAGCTAGAACACAACATTCCTTTCTGTTCATAGAAACGTGACTGATGGCTGCAATTCCCTTATTTGAAAATAGCACCTTTCACACAAGTTTTATTTTAACTCTTAGTCTGCCAAAACGACATTAACTTAGCGGTTCGTTTGCATGCAAACCAAAAAAAAAAAAAAAAAAAAAAAAAAANGTATGATGCCTCCTGATGCCCAGTGAGGGGGGGCGGGGGGGAGTCTCTCAGCTTGCCCCTACAATACAGCACAGTTAAGAGCACATTCCTTTACAGATCTCTCTTGGTTGCATTTTCACGACCGATGGCCATTCGGGCTCCTTGGCAGTCCGCCAGATTATTCCTGAGGATCATCCCCACCAGCCTGCTGCCCCCCCCGTCCTGCTCCTGCCGAAACGACTTCTGTGAAATGTCGTACTCTTGGGTTTCGTTTTGTTTTGTTTTCAAATCACAGCTCAAGTAGGAAACACCTTTTGGTAAGCACAGACACCGTATTTCAGCCGGGAGTCCACTTGCGGCCGGGCCGAGGTGGCGGTGGCACCCGCACCCCGCGCAACCCCGCGCATCCCCCAGCGCAGCCAGCAGCCAGCCCGAAGGTGGTCAGGCTGGGAGGAAAAACAACACCCACGGCCTTGGTCAAACAGGAAATCATTCATCCAGCATTTTTATCTCAGTGCACTAATTAAAAAAAAAACAACAAACCAAAACCAAACCAAAACCAAACCAAAACCAAACCAAAACCAAACCAAAACCAAACCAAAACCAAACCAAAACCAAACCAAAACCAAACCAAAACCAAACGCACACAACACTTTGACAACCTTTCATAAACCACCACAAAAGCCCAACATTTTAGTCAGAGGTCTCAGACAACCTTAGCAAAAAAGCACAATTATTTGAGTATCTGAAACTCTTTTCAGACAGAAAACATCCATGATTGGTTCATTCCAAACATAAAACGCCAACTTCAAAGTTTTCAAAGGAAGTTTTGAGATTTTTTTTTCCCAAATACTTATGATAAAAACAGTGCCTTTTAAAATAAAGTTATCACTTAATCCTTAGTGAAATCACTGTAACTTCATCTGTGAGAGCACAGATGTAAACTTAAAAGAAAAAATCCTGTTTAACAAGTGTCAATGAGCTTTTCCTTAAAACTTGGTTTGTAGATGGCTGTGATGCAAGTCATCCTGTAAAGAGAAAGAGAAATCACCAAGTTTCCTTATTACCTGAGAACAGCAATTAAGCCACACCTAAGACTGGAAGAGAGAAACCTCCTATCAGTAGCATGCAGCCTTGCACAGGCTCCTCTCCAAGCAGCCTTCCTCAGGCATATGGTAAGAAAAACACCTCTCTCCATAACTTAGCCCATATGACCAACCTGTGCAGCATCCCAGGATGCTTGGAGCATTCTTAGCCTCCAAGAGATCTGATCCTGGGAGGAAATTCTCAACCTGTACCCACACACCTCGACTCAGCAAGTGTCCTCTGCAGAGCACCAGCCTCCCCATTGAGACACAGAACATCATTTCCCAATCCCTACGGGAAGTAACTCCTCGTAATCCTTGAGCAGCTGAATGCTAAAACCTCTAATTTACAATTTCTCTTCAGTGTATCAATGCTTAAACAAATTTATATTATACAGCTCACAAGTATCTCGGTTTTCCTGACACTAGGAGCACTTTCCCATCAGTTTCCCATCAGTACACACATACTTTACAACAACTGTGTAAAGAATGCAAGTATTTTTTTGTCTATAGGTCCCTCAGTTGTCTGCGGATACTCTGAGCAATTAATACAACATACTACACAGGATATCCAGATACAAATCAACTTCAAAAAGGCAGCCATGACGTTTAAGATATGCTTCTTTAGCAGGCCATCTAAGGAAAAGCTCATACGTATTCAAACAAAATAAAAAACCTCACATTAAGTACATAATAAGCAATAGCTCATTTGAGTGGGTTGGTCTGCCCTTCTTCCAAGCAATCAACCCATCACTTCATGAAACAGAACATATCTAACAAATGCTTTTATTATAGTCTTTTTAAAGTTTAGTTCCAAAGAAGCATTACCTAAATATAATTATCTGGTTTTCATGTCCTGTAGAAACAATTTTCAACAGCAGGGCAGGGGGGAAGGTAACAGCCTAAGAGCTAGAAAGCTTTAAAGAACATACCTGCCCTGTCATATTTCAGATTAAGTCCAAACTCCTTCCTCTAATTTTTAGACCTGTTAAAAAGAAGCTATCCTCATGATTAGCTACCTTAAGATAAAAAATAAATTAAAAGCTTCACTGCAAGATTTACCCTAGTCTATTTGAATACTGAGTTAGTGAAGAGTATTTATCCCAATCAGTGGTAAAAGTCCACACTTAAAAGAAATTAGCAGAACATCTATTAGCTAAAAGTTCACTGCAATTCTCTGACTGACCTTTTAAGGCCTCAAAGAGCATAAAATCCATGAAGTCTTGCAACAGCATTGCTCCAACTGTTATCCAAAGCTTTTGAAAAAGAGATACAACTTTTTTTTTTTAGCATCAAGAAAAATACCCAACAGAAAAATACTTCCTCAAAGTCATTTGTCTCAGTAAGTAGCATACTTGTGATGTTGTTTCAAGAAGATGGGAAGCACCCACCTCTCAGAAGATTTATTATCCAACGTAAGATACAAAAAAAGCTTCCAATTGGACTGTCTTTGACCTGCCTGAGCCTCAAGAATACTTGCAGGGGAAGGGGAGAAGCTGTCAGCTACACAATTAGAAATCTATTTTAATACAAATGTATTTTGGCACAAACTCATTAGGTAGAGATAATAACTTCACTGTCCAAATCTTCCAAGATGAGAACTCTGCAGCTTTCTTAAAGAATGGAAGCCATTATAAAAGCAATTGCTGTCTTAGATGGAATCACACACAAAAAAATTCACATAATATAAATCAGTTTACTTGGAATTGACATGTTCACAAATTACTCTCTTTCAATTAAAAAAAAAAATAGGGCTGATAAGCTGAGACGGTTACAATAAATTTCAAGTGTGTGATAACTGCCATCTAAGAAAAATGGTTTTTACCATTTTGCAGTTAACTTTCATTCATTTAAATTAGTCCAGGCAATTCAACATAGTTTTGAACCACCATCCACACCTAGATTTTGTCAATCTTATCTCATCACGCATACAGCTAATATTTTAATTCCTGATCTTCAGAAAAATGTAAAGAAAATATTACTAACACTGCTTTACAAACCAGTGAAAATTACACATAGTGAACCACACCCATCAGTATAGTTCTGTCTGCAGATGTTTTTCAATATTCTGCTGAAACAGACCTAACAGAACTATTATTCTAGGCATTAGGATAAACCCCATTTATTTTCCTTTGATCCAAAGTAGGTATTGAACTCAAGCACTAAGAGCTTAACCTGAAGAACACACATTTAAAACACCTACAAACCAGCTTAAGAAGACAACTATTAAAAAGAAAAATCATTTGCCTTTTGCCCTAGAGCTCATAAGAAAAAAAAAAATGTATATCATCTGTACGTTGCAGAACCAACAGATATTTTCAAAATGCTCACCAGTCAACTCTTAGTTCAGGATACTTGACTTCTAGGAAGTAACTATAATAAAAGTTCTCACTTGGCAAAGAACTGTAAATAGAATCCAGCAATTACTCAAATGCTTTGTTTCAGCAGTAGATCCAAGTTTAATTTTAAGTTTTGGCGGGTTTAGTTGTACTTTTTATTAAACTAAAAATAACTTTTAAAGATACAGATAAGCAATAAGGAAAACAAGGGTTTCAACAGAAAATGTCAGTCAGAAAAGCACATACCTACGATGTATTAGTAACAAGACTTTGTACCTGTCTAGACAAGTCAGAGATATCCTTGCCAACTACCACATGGCAGAAAATCAAAAAGAAAAGGGTTGGGCACTTAACCAGATTCTTCTTGGATTTTAACATCTTGAACTATAAATCTGCTTTTAAAAGTTCTGCTTCTAAGGACAATACCTTAGAGCATACCTCGTAAAACTGTCAAATAATGCTGCAGGAAAAACAATTAAATTACAAATAAATTGAGGTTTTAGCCTCATCCTTTACAATTATCCAAGCCAAGCTCCAAAAAACAAAACAAACAAACAAAACCAAAAAAAACCAAACCATTTTTTTAAAAGGGGGCATTTAGGGGGCAAAGACAAAACAAATTAGATTGAACAGTAAATTAGCATCTACAGTCATTCCAGATAGAATCGAGCGCGATATTAAGTAAATGTGACACATTATCCATGTTGGTACTTGCAGGGATGCAGCACCACAATACTGAAGCAGTACATTTAATCTGTACCAATGAAATGTAAAGATTTCAAAATATTGAAAGCAACATGGAGCTTTCTAAACCATAAGCACATGTTCACCTGCACTCAGATTCGATGAATGCAGAAGTGGACACCACTTTAGGAAAGAGGCTGAATGAAGTTTTTCTTACAGACCCGTGTTAAAAAACCCAGAATGTATACTCAACATGTGGATTCTGCCATCTATGGAGAACCAGTTCAAACCCTCGTTTCTGAGCTACATCACAAATAAGTCATAGCACTCCAACCAGAACCAAAGAATATTCCTCTGTATCCCAGACAACTTTGATTTTCAGAACTATTCAGCACCCAAAACAATGTCTCAAGTTAATGGGAACTATTCTTTAGGTTAATCAAAATTCTTTTTTCCAGCATTCATGTATTTTGGAAACACAGACGGACAAACTAAACTAAGCACTTTTTGCTGTAGCATTGCTTTAAAAAAAAAACACAACCAAAACAAAAACCCAAACAAACAAAAAAAACCAAACAAAAAAATACCAAACAAACCAAAAAACACAAAAATAAGGACCTCCCCTCATACACACCTCCCTCCCCCAAGGAATGCACACAATGTTCCTCTTCATTCATGTACCTCGCTGAATCACACCACGCATGGCATTTGCCTTATTGCACAGTTCCAAGCTTGCTCTTCCAGAGGGCACTCTGCACTTCAAGCAGAGGAACAGAACCTTTTGCCACTTTCTGGAAGCTGAACTCCAAAGTACTGCTTCTGCTGCCTGCAATTGTCATCAGCCTCTGCCTGAGTACAAATCCATCAGCAATTACTTCATTCTTTAATGAGTGATCTCTCATTTTAACTGTCATCAAGGACAATTAATTGCTTCCCCAACCTGAGCAACATAGCTACTATATCTGCCCAGCAGGTCCAACATTCCCCATTCAGTTCTCTGCCCAATCAGGAGAACAAAGGACAGGGCAGAGAAACAGAGAAAGTCATACAAGCAATACTGTTTACTTTTACTTTTAGAGTTTTTTTTTTGTTGTTTTTTGTTTTTTTTCCGGTTGCGCAAATGGAACACTTTCTTACCAGAAACTTTAACATGACACAAAGAAGCACTGATAGAGACTCTCCCCATCCTGGCAGCTTTCTTCTCGCTCACCTCCTGCCAGAGGACCAGCAGAGGCCGCTCCAGACCGTCTGTTGCTCCAGCAGAGCTGCAGATACCAGCCCTGCCCTCTCATTTCCACATAAAAAACAGTTCCAGAGTTTTTCTTCCGCTTTTCAATTTCACATCCGTTGTTCCACTTGTGCAAATTACCACAATGAAGTCTAGTCCCCTCAAAGGCAGCTCCTGACTGAATTCTAGTAACCAGCCATAGCCTACAGATTGCCGTATATGATGCCTTTCAAATTTTATCCAAACCAGATCTTCACCCACTCCTGTGGAAACAGTACAGGTTTCCTTCCCTACAATTTTCTCCATGACATTTCACAGCATACAGAATATTTTCATTTTGCCAGAGACTATCCTGAGATTTACTGGTGATGGTATAAACATCTTCACTTTTGGTTGGAGATGTGGTGCCAGTTACACAATTTTTATTCCACTTCAGGAACTGGTTATACACAGCAATGACAGTACTTCATAGGCCAGCTCATCACAGGTGGCTTTCATATGACTTTTTATTCTTACCTATGCACTAATCGAGACCTTTATTCTAATCACAGTCTCAAAAACCACAAAGAACATCATCTATATGGAAGATCTCATTATGAAGGACATCACTACTCCTTACCCACAGTAGTTAATTGCTCTGTATATCTCACTTCTACAGCAATAACCATGATGGAAAAGAGAGCAATTAAAAAAAAAATAATTCGTGTTGCAGACAATCCTTTCCTGGACCATAGTGTTTTGATGTCCAGTAGGTGTTCTTGCCAAGGTGTAAGAACAGTACTCCGAGAGTTGCCTTAGACCCAGTTAGTCTATCTCGGTGCTAACACTCCAGACTCAACTGACCTCTTCTCTGGCAGCTCTAGGGTGAGTCTGACTGGGAGCTGGAATCACATCAGGATCACCAAAAAAATGGGAGACTTTCAGAGGAGTCCAGCCCCCTGCTCTGGCAGCTCTAGAGTGAGCTCCCCAGGGGTTTGGAAGCTCACCTTTTATTGGGCCCCCAGTTCTGCTCATGCACAGCTGGGGCCAACCCTAATTGGGCACAGGTGGGCTTAACAGGAGCTCATGCCTTCCTCCTCCTGACTGGCAACACCTGATTGTCTTTACCTGTTGCCTCTGCAATTCCTATTTACAGCAGGCCATGAAACAAACAGTGAGGGGTGCTTCAGCCCACCTAAACAGCCAGTGAAAAGAAACAGTCTTTCACATTCTACTAGGAGCGGGGAAGAAAGGAATTTCTGTAGGAAGAGGACACTTGTTGATTAAATTTATTTATGAGATTATAAAACAACCTTCTCCGGTAACCAAAAGGACTGAACCCAATGATCCAGATGGTCTCTTCCCCTTTGGGCTTCTGTGATTAAATGATCATTAATTGGGTATCATCTATAGCCCAAACAGAGTGAATCTGGATCTTGTACGGTATTCAGTGACATGGTATATAAATGTGTGTGTTTGGCACAGCAGAATCAAAGTTACAAAGGCACATTTCAATTTGGTGTTTACCAACTTCTCTGTTCTTTGCACTTTTACTGTTTCCAGATACTCAAATGCATACCATGCATACTTCCTACATACAGCAAAGGATAAATAAAAAAATTTAAATGAACAGGTGCAGACCATTGTTACAAACAATAGCAATTGCATAAAAAGTTCTGTTTCTTGTACATCCACTGATGCCCAAAGAAGAGGCCAGGATGGACTAAAAACTGATTTCCAAAATAAATATAAAAGGGTCAACTTCAGATACAAGCCATTTAGGTATCTAATACTGGAAGACAAGATCCTTTCACATAAATACTCATCTCAATCTTCAAAGCTACAAAAAGATAATTTAAAAAGCACTCCAGGCTTCTATAGCTTTCCAGCTTCCCTAAATCTTTTGGATGACCAGAAAAAGACAATAAGCAAATGGAAACAAAAGCCTGAACTACAATTCATACATGCACCACTTTTCAATCAGTCACTATTTTCCCTGGATGTCACCTCTCGTAACCTAAAAAGAGAGTCTGCTAGTCACCCAACTAATCACTTCCCAGCAGCAACCCAAATACTGGCAACAAACCAGACCAAGCATTGTCAAGTCCTCATTCAATTTCACATATGCTCAGCAACCACCTCCTTTCTGCAGTAAGTAGCATAAAACAGTTGCCCAACAAACACAATGTATTTTTAAAACATCAGCAGAGAAAGTAAACAGAGTAGTGAAACCAGTCCTCAGCACTCCAAGATCCATAACACTTTTCAACAAAGTAATATCCACTCCTATGATCACACCTAAATCAATATTCCTCTTAAGTAAGGGCAAAGGTTGGCATATCAAGCAAACTAAAGACTCCTTTTGGTTTGTGTTTAAAAAAAAAAAAAGGTCAAATGGCTCATTTTACACATTTTTCTCACTCAAAAAAAAGAAGTCACATTGATTAAAGAAGTCTAACAGTTCATAGGCAATGGTGACCAAACTGCAGCCTTCCATAAATGGTATCTGTAGTGAGCATGGCTGTTATACCATGGCTGCTTGATTAAGAGTAACAAATATGCTGAGGCTATGTAGAAAGATGTAAAATTGTAGAAAAAGTTATCCCACGTTCTTCTTAGGACAAGCTATTTTAGTTGCAAATAAGCCATAGCAAGATTTTACCAAATGAAGATCCAGAAAAATCAGCTCAGACATCTCTTACTAAGCTTTTTATTTAGTGATTTAAAGATAAAAGGCAGGACCACACTAATATGGCTTGCCATTAAATGGAAAATCTGAGGAACAATCAGGACAGAGAAAATCCTTCAGGAAGATGTGGATGTGCAGAAATGGGAAGAACTTGAATGTAGCTTCATACTTGGCTTCCTAATCTAATTGCAGTTCTGAAAGTTAAAGCAGCAACAGAGAGGAAAAATCTAGATGTATCAGTCAATTGGCAGCATTCATATACATTGTCAGTGCGGGTATCTTCCCCAGATAGGCAAAAAAGCTAAAACACAGAAAGGTGAGAAATCCTGAGAGCCAAGAAAGCACTTTTGCTGTGTGAGAGGTTCACAAAAGCTCATTCCAGCATAAAATTCTGTACAGCAAGGATGACTTTGTATCTCAAGAGGTGCAGAGAAGAACTATGGGACAGTCAAACAGATGGAGAGCCCTTTTTAAAAGACTAGACAAAGGACTCAGCTTATTTAGCTGAGAAAAACAAGACCAAGAGGGGATGTGATTTCACAGAAACATCTCAAATAAATAACTGAAGGGAAAAGAATCCCCCTTTGACTACAGGACAGCTGCTTAACTACAGAACAACACTGAAACACTGTTAAAAAATACAAACAAAACAAAAACAAACAAACAAAACCCCCACAATCTCAAAACATTGTAAACCACTGTGCATTCATTTGGAAAGCTTCCATCTATCAGAAGTGGAGTTCTGGAAATTTTCAAACTCGCAGTCTGTGGAAAGTAGAGAAAAGCAGATCTGGCTTTGCTATTAAGCTTGACCAGCTAAAAAACCTTTGTTTTACTCTATTATGTCTCAAGACTGACCACAGTATTGAATGAAGTAATAAAAACATGGAAGTAAAAAAAAAAAAAAAGCTAAATATTAATTCTATATCTTGTTAAGTCAAAGACAGCTCACATCCTCACATCCATTTTATCCAACACTGATTACTACTGTACCAGAAATCAGTTATGTAGTGAAGTTAGCCTGTGTACATTTAGATGTTATTGTGTCCCACATGAAATTATTTAAAATATAAATAATAGTTCCTAGTACTTTAATCTCATTAAAGAAGTAACACTTAAATAATTTTTTAGGAAAATAATAATAACAGATTGTATTAGAAGTGGAAATTATCATAAAAGAGAAGGGCTACTTGTAACCATCCTCCTGACACCCTTCCATGAATTAGGAGTCAAGGAGTGAGAACGTGCTCATGAAATTTCTGTGGGGGACTCCACACTGAAAACTTTCTCCAAAACAGAGGACTGGGTAGTTACACAGAAGAGCTCATGGTTTTTTGAGCTGGTATGCCATAAATTGGAACGTAATAGTAAAAATGTGAAATCATGTATTTAGGGACCAACAACTTTTTCTGGAAGCAGAGAACTCACCATGTGGAAGCAACATAGGAGGAATGAACAGAGCAGTGAGGTATGGAAATCATCATCTAAGGATGCTGATGTCTACATGAGCACAAATTCATGGAAGAAAAGCTGAAAATTTTCACTTGGCTCAGGAAGCCTCTGAGATGAAAAGAGAGAGGTCAGAGCAGTGCTGGGGGAAGTATTACTGATGAAGAGGATACTACATCAAATGAATCTTTGTTGTGACACAGTACAGCTGAACAGATTTCTGTCAAAACATTACTACCAACCTTTGCAAAACTTTGGCTAAAGATCGTCAAGCTTAGCCAGTTGCTCTATAAAATATACACTGTACTGCATATTTAATTTTCTGCAGCAATTCCAGCTCAAGCTAAATAATACTATTAGCTCAAGTTATGACAATGCACTACACACTACTATAATTTAACAGATCAGAAATCAAAATATTTGTAACTGCTTGACAAACAAGACCCAAACGGTCTTCCAAATAGAGCAGCGAGGAACAGTAATCTAAGATGTAACTCTAAAATTCCATCAGTAAGCTTCTGGAAAGGGCAGAAAAATAAACAGATACATTCCTGCAAAGAAAAAAGACATTTCTGTTGATGTATCTGTGTAAATGATCTGTTTACACTACATTTACAGGCTGGACAGTTATATTTCAGAGTTCCACTGGCCACAATTAAAGGGAGGCAGTACTCAGCTGCTTTCCAATGCCTTGCTGCTATCTCCTGTTCGCTAGTTAACAGCTAAACTGCCCAGTCCACCATTGTAGTTCTCTGGATTAAACAGGAACTGAGAGGCTTTTTCCTCCTTGGAAGGGAAAAAAGGACATTTTAGCATCACCCAGGTTGTTTTTTTTCAACAAACATCCTACCTACCATTGCAGGTACTCATGATACCTTCAGTTAAATTCCTCCTTCACTTGGCCCAGTATGGTTTTGAAATTTGATCTTTACTAACACCTTAAGTTTGTCACAGGTTCTAGAGCACACTCTGCAGGCACTTCAAAAGTAGACATCTATGACACAATCACCTGCAGTTATAGAGGGCTGGACTGAGCTTACTGACCTGGGTCAACCATTCCAGTTGAGCACTGAAGCAATAAGATAGTCTGAGTGTGTTCCAATCCTTTTCTGTCAGTTTCATTGAATCTGACACACACTGAGATATCCAAAGGAAAATGCAAAGACAGTGTAAGTGATACACAACTCCACATCCAAGGTATACCAGAGTTTTAGTGATCTGATTACACCTCTAGTATTTTTACTTCAGCGTTTGCATTTGTATAAACCTTTTATTTGTAATTTTTGAAAGAAGCTTTCTCAATTATCCTATTTGCCTGTAACATGCTTGCATCTCATAGAATAAAAGAACCTTAACAGGCAGAATGTATCAAGATTTAGAATGTCTGAACATTTTAGCTATTCTCTGAACAAGATATCTCACATGGAAGATATGACAACCAACAACAACCAGGAGAGGCAAAGTCATCCGTTCAGCTCCGTCTCTGAGAAGAAACATTGAAAACCTTTCTCTTGGAAAACTTTCCAATGCTGCATCCATAGCCACGAGCCATTTAAAATAATAATAAAAAAAACCACGCACCTCCACTGCGCTCTGCAATACAACATTCCACCTGCCGCTAACCGCGCTTTAAATAGCGGCGAGAAAGGAGGAGGGGGTGGGAAACAAGCAAACTTAACAAAAACCAACACAAAAGACACAACGAAAACTGAAGAGCCGCCTCCGAGGAAACCTGTTGCTAGACACCCAGAGCGCGGAGAGCGGGGGGATCTCCGCATCCCTCCGGGCCCGGCAGCCAACTTTCCCCATCCGCCGCCGAAACTGCACACGTCGTTGTCACTTTCCCTCGCGTTGATCATTAATTAAAAAGGCGGACGCACTCGCCTGGTTGGGGGTGGGGGAAGCGGCCCGGCTCCCCCCTCCGCCCGCCTCAGAGGTCCCCGCGGGCGGNCGATCTGAGCCTGAGGTGGCGCCCGCGGCCTTTGTCCAGCGCTGCCCCGCGCCCGCCATCCCCCTCCGGCGTCCCGCGTGATCTGGCAGCCCCGTCCCCTCACGCCCCGGGGAGGCGCAGCAGCCGAGATGGAAGGGCGAGGAGGGAAAGGCTGTAGAGACTTTGAACCTCGGGTACAAGATCTCTGCAAGGTTAAAAGATAGAGTCAGTAGAAGTCAGTTGGTAAAGTAGAGCTGTCACCAGTATCGCAAGGGACTGTGCCAATCCCTATACTCATCGATGACCTAGAAAAGGAGGGAGTGGTAACGCAACAGAGCTGCTGGGTGAAGTTCTGCATTACTCCTTCCCGGCTCAACCCTGTGACATTGAGATCTCTGCCGGTGCTGATGAATGGGGAAGCTACAGTTGAGGACAGTTTAGTGCTTCAGCCAAAGCTGCAGGCACTTGAGGACATGGCTAAGGGACTGCGTGGGTGGGACAGGCAAGGGGGTGTTGTGGCCACACAGTGAGGCCCTTACTCTTCTTTGGTCCTCTGTACCAGTCAGTGGAGCAATGAGGCGTCCTGGGTTGAGCGGGAAGACCAAGGGGGTCAGGGTGGGGAAATCTGCAGCTATTTCTTTCAGCAAGGTCAGGAGTGGTAGAGCCAAGCATGACTGGTTTTTTAACTGTTCTGATATGGAGACAGAAAGATGAAAAAGTCCCAGGTAATGGGATGTTTTGTGGTTAGGAGGAAAGCAGGCTGCAAAGAGAGGTGGAAAAGTGTAGATGGGCCTGAGCTGGGGCAGGTAAGTAAAGAAAAACAGAAGAGAACTGAGGGCATGGCTGTGGAGGAGGGGGAGAATCCATGCATGGATCTAAAAGGGGAAAGAGTGCTTTGGGAAAATAATATATGTATGCTTTTTCTTGTTCTAAATAACCAGAAGACATAATCGGAAGAAAGTAGGAGCCAAGAAAAGGACCAGCAATGGGAAGAGAGGACTTTGCTGTGTTTCACAGGAGTTTCAGACAACATGCAGGTATGGTGAATCAGGATGGCATTGTGTGGGGCTCCCATTTTGACTGCTGGTGAAGAGGACACTATGATGGACCAAGAGTGGTCATTAGTGTGGAACACATTATGAATGTGTTGAAAAAGTGGTTTGATTTCTGTTGCACATGGGAAGGCATGGGCTTGAAATTAAGAGTGGACCTTTTGTGAAAGTCTACTAGAGCCTTACACCTTCAGAGCTACTGCTAAGTTAGATGGATTAATTTCCCTGACATTACACCATCAAAATTCTTCCTCAATACTGTCATCTTCCAACAACTCCAACTATTCACAGCATTTTAGTTCATCTGCAAATAAAAGGAGGAGAGAGTATCTTCTAACCCTTTATCTTAAGTCAGAATTTCTATTAAAACTTCCACAACTAAAACTTCTGTGCTGCTTGTCTTTGAAACCCCAACAATTTTGTGTTATTTTGAGCTTTATATGAATGCATTACTGGTGTTAATTGCTCCATCTGCATCCCCTAAGAGTACTTTTTTGGATTACTTCATTAAGTTTCTTCTGCCTTGAGAGAACAGCAATGTATTTTAATGTGTGCCAAAAATCTGTATCTATGGTTTGCTATTTCGAGAATAAAATGAAAATAAATGAAACAACTGAACATGAACATCTTTTCTACTTCATCCCTTTCTTTACAGCCTTTGCCCTTGAACTCAGCTTCACTCTGTCAGTACCAAGATCCAGATTTCACATTTTCTCTTTTTACACTTGTATTGCACACATCTCTGCCATCTGCACCATCCAGGTCTGCATATTTCCCTTCACTTTTTCAACCCTTCATAAACTAGAACTTTTCAACAAAACATGACATAAGAATCAGAAATCAATACTGGAGACACTATAAAATTATCTTAAAAAAAAAAAAAATTCAAGTATAATTTTCAGTCACAATTAGATCCAGTTTCTATGAAGTTACAGAATCATAGCTGGATTTCACACTGCTCTGTACTTTAATGATCTATTTCCTATTTTTCTGAGAGCTGAATGTAATTAAATTTTATGGTCTTAGAGGTCAAAAGCTTCTGCTTTTTTGTGAAACTTAGCTGAAGTGAGGTACAATGCATAGAGAAGCCTGCTAGTTATGGCTTACCAATCACATCCTGTACATTTTTTAAAGGAGAAGCAATTGAGGAGCAATGAATCTGCATTATTAAACATATAGTCAAGAAAGCTCATAAGCCATAATGCAAAAATACGTCTTTTAGCATGATTTACCAGGTCTGCACATAATCACTGAGAATTAAAATCACAAAAGATTTACCAGTGAGACAAATTAATTTGCAAGGCAGTTTCAGAGCAGTTTGTCCCATTCTTTTTCTGGTTACACAGAAATATAGGTTGTGTAACCAAACTGTTGCTTCAAGACTGTGCAGTGAGATCCTTATCTAGCAGCAGCAAGTGCTTGAGAGACCAGAAATCAAAACGCTGTTTCTCATAGGTAAAAAAAATGTTAATCAGACAGTAGGGGAAATATGAAAGAGGTCTTTGCTGAAATTAGGCAAATCCACATTCCAGGAAAATTTCCATTGTCATTTCTCCAAAACTGCAAGACTTTTTCAGGTGATAGAAGAGCTTCAGTAAGGAATAGCTGCGGTGTATTAGTTCAAATTAGGAAGAACAGCTTTCACAGTTGAACTCTCAAACAGCATGAGAAAAAAACATCTCAAGAGAACGGTATTAATGATTCCAAAAATAGCACAGTAAGAATAATGGATTCCTTTGTCCCTGGGTAATGCAAGGAGACATGCTGAGGGCCCTGATTGCTGCAAGTTTGAAATCACAAAAATGGTAGACTTCAGACACTTAGGACACTTCTGCGTAGGGTCTCTTTGAAAGCAATTGGGTTTCTATGCATAACAATCAATTGAATTCCATGCTTCATCTCAGGGCAAGAAGAAATGAGCATGGTTTAAGCTAAGATAATTTGAAGATAGATACTATGTAGAAAATGATTATAAGCACTGAAATTAAGAGAAACATCTTTTGTGTTTGGTGAACAGCACAATTTATGCTGAGGGGAAAGTGATGACAAATTTTAGTGAAAATAAGACTTTTAAAGCCTTTTCCTTTGCCACAGGTTTGAGACACTTCCTCCAATTTCCATGGGACTAGTGTCAGGCAACAGAATTCTATGAGTATGAGAAGATAAATTTAGCTCATAAAGTAAGAAAGATTAAATAATGGTTGAGGCAATTCCAAATGCAGAAAAAGGAATTATTCATTTTCCTGGCCACTGGAAAGAATAAATATACAAGTTCAAATTGTATCCACTGGTCCTTTGAGGAAGATATGAAGCATGACACACATTGTACAAGAATAATTTTCAGAATCACTGTATCACTGTGCAGTGTGATCTGTCTGATGACTGCACACATGGATCAGCTGAGACTGTAACACTGCTGAGCAAGACAGATGGGAAAATGACATTGAGAAGGCAACACTCATGCTGCATAACAAATCAAAACTTATCCTTCCAAAACATGCTGAACTGTCCCAGGAGTAAGAAAAAATTGTAATTATCTTTAGTTAAAAGGCTTTCTTTTCCAAAACAGTGTATTTATAGTGTGTTTATGTTGAAAGTACCTTTTGTGGAATCCAGCAGGTATCTTCAAAATAATTCTGTTTTCCTTACAAATCTCCTTAATTTTTAAAGAGATCCTATTGATTTACATATTATATGCTAATGTCTGAATAGACCAAATTAACTCTCTCACCTGAATATCCTGTTGTCCAAAAAAATATGTATTTCAGGAACGGAGTGCAAGACCCAAAACTCCACTCTGGAATCTTCTTAATAATGATCTCTTTACAAAACTCCAGACAAGATTCAATTTTAGCATCTTCTGCACAGTGTTTCCAAAGATGCTTTCTCAACAGGCTCATTACTCAGCGACATCTCAGCCCTCTTTCTAAACAAGCTGTTGCCAGGCAGAGCAATCTCTTCCCACTGAGTGCTTCCTGTTCCTCTTATAAAGACTCCTTTGCCGGACAATCTAAGATAATGGTTATCTACTTGTCTCCAAAAGAAAATAACTGAGGGTTAACCAGAGTGCTTGATTTTTCTGGTAACAAGAAAGGTACATACCTCAGTCACAGGTTTGCTAATATCCTGGTTCTTTCCTGTTTCTCTCTACTTTCTGTTACAACCCGAGTAAGTGTGCCTTCTTGCCACTTCTCCTCATCTGTTTTTGTCTCTTCCTATGCTGGTTTTGAGGCCATCCACGGTTTTCCATTCTCTTGCTACACATCTGTATCCCTTGCACTCCTGGCTTTGATGGTTTGCAAAAAGAGTCAATTTCTAAAGACAATGTGATAAAGCATCTGTATGTGAGCAGACACAGCCAGTAGCTATAGTAACAGAAGAGCATACTTTAAACAAAAATTAAACAAAAGAGAATCTGAGAAGTATCTCCGATTTTTTTCCTGTATCCCCAGATATTGCAGTGTTCCATAAACACCCTGATGCATAGCTTAGCCTGATTGTTTTTCCCCATAGCTCAAAAACATTCTTCCATATATCTCTTAAGTATTTACAAATTTATCACTATTTACAATAAAACCCATTTGGAATAGATTTCCTTTCAATCAGTAAGATAAGTTACCATGCAATAAGGAGAGAATTATGTATTTCAACAAGTTATATCCTGATACTATTCAGTTTTATACTTTAACATCTCTCCACTGTTACTGAATGGTTAGAACTCTATAAGGTTGTTACGAAACACTTGTAATTAAAGTTTTATTATTTAGATACCTAATGAATGCAATTGCTAATGTGATCTCTACAAATGATGAATTATATCCCACTTCTTAATTTCAGAGTCCTCTGAAACCTGATTTAAGTCGTAGCTAAGCAGACTAAATGCAAACAACCATCAAAGGCAGTTTGTAAAAGGCTAAGATAGTTTTTTCACAGGTTGTTTTGTAAAGTATCATCTTTCTCAGTATCTTATTAGATCACTGTAATCTGGATTTACATATTGATTCATTCAGTTTCAATGTCAATCATAATGTGAAAATTTAATAAAAACAACTCTAATTGTTCTTCAGAGACTTAGCAATAATTACTCCCATAGCATCTCAGTCGAGGAGATGTCTTTCACATGTTCTGTTTTTCAGGCATAGCAATTGGAGGTTTCTTTTGGGCACTGCACACTTCTTAAATCAGTATTTCATTCACCAAGATGTTGACGGCTGCCTTAGCAACATATCACGTAGGGGTTACACTTGATAAAACTGGAACTGCATTCTGTCAACAATAATTATGTGGGTGTTCTGCTCATTTACTGCTAGAGCTGTCCCACGGCAACAGTGTAATAGCAGTACTCATTTTTTAAGCACATAACTCCTTAGATTACATGTTTCTGGCTCAGGTTTGACAGAGGCATGTGAAACAAAGACTTATTTGAGAAACTATCACAATTACTTCCATTATATGCAAATCTGTAGGGAATGTGCTAATTCCTGAGTGTGGGGTGCAGGTTTGCTGTAGTAGTAGCAGTGGTGGCCTGAGGCATTTCCAGAGATTGATAACAAGCTAGCATTTTCACTCTGGGCCATTCTCTTCACTTTCTGGTGAATTTCCCAAGAAATACCTCAAGCAAAGGTCATTATTCCAATTAACCCTGATTTTAGAGTTGTTGTTGCTAAAGAAAACGAGACAAAATCTTGTTAAAAATTCCAGTTTTTATCAGCATTACCTCCCCTCTGAAGTGCTGAAAAAAGCAGCTGATGGTGTTGATGATGATATTGTCATAAACTCTTGAAAAGAATTGAAGTTTGGTACACAGGAAATCAACTTTGTAATTTTCAGATATAGTTGTTTGGAGATTATTTACTTTTCTAAGATTATTTTTTGCTTGAGAATCAAGAGTAGGATAAATAGGTAATGTTCATACAGTTCATAAAGCACTTACAAGATGACTTAGAATATTGCAGGCTTTTTTACTCGCGCTTCTGTGAGCATCTGTGATCTAAAGTAATAAGACCTGGTGGCAGGATTAAGTGCACCTACAGCTCCAGCCATTCATATATTAGCTTCACTGAGAAAATTAGCAAAAAATTATGGCTACTTTTTTCTTAATATGAGCACCATGACTGAACTGGTTTCACTCAAGCTGATGTTAATGTAATAAGAAACATCAGGAGATTAATAAACTGGATCGGATTCAGGATGGATTTTTAGAGGAAACCATTTAATAACCCATTCTATGTCCCTGGAAGCTTCCTTTCTTTTGGTTTTACCATTCTAGAGGGGTTTTAATAAAAAAAATGTAGGACTAGGTAAATGTGAGATACATAGATATATGTGTATGTGTGTATTTAAGATATATCTGTGACAGCATTCAAGCGTTTTTAGTAGTGGAAAGAAACAAAACTCCAAGTAAGGCAGCAAATACAAGCTGTATACTAGTGTATACAGTTTGTCTGCAATGTCAAGAATGAATCTTCTGCTAGCCACATATCAATTGTCTTTTGTATTGTCCCATGGATGTAAAGAAAACCAATAGTGTTTGCTGTCAGCATCTGATTAACCACTGAATGCTAACCATAGTTTTGAAACAAAGAACAATTTGTTTATTTGTTTCCAACCATTGTCTGTGGCAGTGAAACAGCAAAGTTTCCATTAGAGGAGGATGAATGTGAATTCTGATAAGATGTGGGGATGAAATGTTAAGCCAAATGAATATTCATATAGGAAAGTGAAAATAGGTGTCAAGGACTTGCCTCTCTTTCATCCTTGGTTACATAAACACAGTGCACCACTCACCAAAACAAAACAGTTTTCAATGATTACTTTCCCCGTATAATTTATTCATCTATTCCAGAGCAGTGTTTCGGGGCTTAATGAGTATTTGTAAAGCTTTGGCTGAAATGCACTTTCTAAATGCAAAACATTATACCCTTTACAATGAAGGGAGTAGTGTAGATTACTGGTTCAAAAAAGCTGCAGCAGCTCATCAACATGTGCATTTGAAGGGTGTACTACTTCACCAGCTAGCAAAGCACCCTGTTAACATCCTATCCAGTTGATAGGCTGAGGGTGCTTCCTTCCCACCGAGTCCACTCTGAAGTGCAGAGAGAAAAGTTTTGTAACTTTGTCTCTTCACGCCATTTCACCCTTAGACAGACAGACATGCAGCCATCTTATCTGTTTAAATGAAAGGCTACAGTTTGTCATTAAACTGTTCAGAAAACATGTATCTAATATTCCTCGTAGCATTAACACAGCACATTCCACTCTTCTGAGTAATATAAGTCTCAAAGCCTTCTAATTAATATTAATTAATAACGTTACTGACCTGAGTTCATGGAGGGACTGAACTGACGGGAGTTAACCAATTAAACACAAGTAGGCAGTGCTAGGAAATAAAAAACAAAACAAAATAATCCCATGTTTGCCTGTAGTTCTTTTCATCCCAACTTAAACAATTTGATGTGTGTTTTATCTTATCTGCTGTATAGACAGCATGGATTGCCTTTCTCAATTTACTGTTACAGCCAGTCCTGGAGACACTGGAGTGCATGCTTAACTTCACGTTGATTAAGCCTCAGAAGTCAATGAGGTTTTTCACCCAGGTAAAAACAAGGTATACATACAGATAACTATAGCATCAGGGTCTCACAGTCTCAGTTGTCCCCAGAGTGAAGACACAGAAAAAGGACTCTACAACTAACTTCCATTCTCCTGCAAGCAAATCTGTGTGCTATGCATCTTCTGAAATGTTAGGCCATGGCTGGCAGGTGACTGGGGGAGGAATTTTGGAGCGTCACACCTATTTGCACATCTGAAATATTACTCAGTTAAATTTCTCTCTGTATTTTGGGAACCTTTAGCATCCATGGTCATTTAAACCATCTTATCCTACCAGCTTGTGCTGTACTTCTGAGTCAAGGGTTCATTCTGTGGGTGCTTTTAAAGATGAAGCCTCCTCAAATTCATACACAGGCTTAGCTGACCCTAGTGATCAGTCCACTGTATGTTGGCACAACAAGTGCAAATATTTGTCATCATGTCTCAGAAAGGGTGTCTCGTGACCTGAGAGCAAAGAGCATCTCTGTAGTGAAGAGCAAGGAAAGTGCTTTCAGAAAGATGAGCAGACTGAGAAATGCAACTCCTGTCTAACACAAACAGGATTCATGCAGATCTTCAACATTCTTTGAAATCTGCCAGTTTTATATGTCCTGAATTTGTCCTACATTTTGCAAATCCTCTTGTTTTGACATTTACATAAAGAGGAATGTTATTCCTAGCAGGAAAGTCACTCAGTGAAAGTAGCTGTCATCTAAAGAGGCAGAAAATCAATGTCAGAAAACTGGTGTTGACCAACTTTGTTCCTTCCCCTTCCCTGAAGCAATGAGCACTGAAAGGTGTCAAGGATAAAGAAAAAAGAGATGCATACCAAAGGCCACAGTCAATGGTTTCTAGAAAAGATGATAAAGCATCTACTAATGCTTTGTTCTCACAAGGAAGTATCAATGTAACTAAATAAATTTAGAATACTATTTGATGAACTGCTACCATCCTCCTCCTGGGGGGGCATGTCAGATTATTTAAGCAGTCTAAAACAACAGATGAGTTGTTTTTACCAAAAGCAAAGGCACATGGCTGAGGAGCAATGCCATTTGCAGCTGAGGACACAGAGCCACAGCTTCTTACCAGCTCTGTTCAGTCAGTGTGCCCATACAGCAACATAGAAATGGGGAAGAGATTTGTGGGACTAAACAGCATCTGCACTTCACCTGCAAGTGAAAAAAATTGCAGTTCCTTCCCCAGGCCCCTTGTCTAGCTTTTCTCCATGCTTGCAGGTTACCCGAGGCACTCAAACATTTAGCTCTTTCCACCTGCCAGTGACCTAAATTCTCCCCTCATCCTCATCCTTTCCACAACTGACCTGAACCAAATCCTGCCTTCAGACTTGACCCATACCTTGAAGCAGCTTCTAAAAGCCATGCAGTTGCAATATAATGCATTTCTTATCTGCAGATAAAGCTCAGTCTCTTCTGCAAATCTTCAGTGCTACAGTGTGCTAGCTAGGAATGGGAAAAAAAAATCTCACCCGTATCTCATGTGGCCAAGACTGGCAAAATCACAGAATATTTTGTCTTACTTTATGACTTTTGTGAAAGTGGGGAAATTAGGCCAGCAGAAATCGTTCCCATGCAATATGCTCCATCTTCAGTATGGGCCTCTGCTATGCTGGCTGCACCAGCACGAACTCTAACAATACTTACAAGTGTGAGATATGCAGGTTTAAAACAGCATTCCAATGGGAGTAACAACAACTGATTTGAAGACTGAACTTGGCAGGTTTAGGAAAGAGACTGAATGCTGTGGCACCCACCTATGATATCAGTAGGCTGGATCCAGGGATCCAGGGGGTTCTGTATTTCAAAGCAAAGAAGCAAATGAAAGCACTGAAGTTGTGCAAAAAAGAGCTGAGCCTGGGAACAAACAACAAGCAGAATGAAGTTAGTTACACATTAGCCAGCACACCTGCTCCTACGTGGCTTCCGTGCCTGAATTGCTGAAGCTCACAGAGAAGCTTATAATCCATCAGGACCAGGGCAGTCACTGCCACATAATGTCTCCTTTGCCACAAAGAGCCTCCTGCGTGTATGTAAAGCCAGAGCCCTCTCTTCTCTACTGGGTAACTCCTTTGTCCCACTTTTCCTTCCTTCTACCTCCAGTTCTTCACACCAAAAAAATAAGTGTAAGTCCACTTAAACTAAATTTTGGTGGCAATCTGGACCCAGGAGAAGATACAGAATTTCTAAACCAAGGAGCAATATGCAGATTGTTCTGCAGAGGGTGTAAAGTCAACCAAACCTTGATGGAGAGGGGGATCTGGCAGATTCCCAGGAAAGATTTGCACAGTATTTGCTGCACTCTTAACTATATTCTGCAGGTCTGCAGGTGGAAGAGGGAAGAGAATAATGGATTCATTCTGAGAAACAAAAGTCTCCCAGTTCCTAAAAACCTGCTTTGATATTTGGGAAATCCCGCAAAGTAGGGAAAAGTTTTCCACTGTGAAACAAGCAATATTTTTGCTGTTTCCACTGAAAAGGGAGCTCACTTCCTTGCTTACCTTCTGCAACTCATTTCTGCTCAACAATATTTCAAATCAAGTCGAAAAGAATACAACTTTTATATAGATGCAACTTTTCTAGCTGCATTAAGGCCACCTGCAATGGCCACCTGCAATATATCTGAAGTGGATTAACACTGTTCCTGTGTGGGTAGGAAACAAAATTCAGATAGTAAAGAATGGTTACAGTGTGGATTATATGTAGTTGAGTAAAATTACTTTACAAAACACTTTGATATATATTTGGCATTTTTAATCTAACAGTTTCAATGACACAAATATTTAGTAAACACCCCCCCCCCCCCTATGCAAGACAAGCAGCAAAGGACCAATTCAAATCCCCTTGGAATTTCCTTAGGAATCAAAAACCACTCGGAGTAAACATTTACCAGCTCAACAGATTGAAATGTCCTATACACATCTCTCTTAATAGCTTCTGTAATAATTGACAGAGCACAATACATAGAAAAGATGCCAGCACATCACAAATATGAGGCTGTTGAGAGGATTAAGAGTAATCCTGTCTCACCAATGAATAAAGAATATAAGAAATGGAACTGTGTTGTGTTGAATAGCACTGAGTCGAAGATACACTTATGACAAGCTTTTGGGGTTTTTTTTGCTCCACAGAGCTTCACTTAGGTCATGCATGAATTCTGAAAAAAAATGGCATTATTACTGAGGAATGCCAGGCAAAGCAGGAAATAATCTTTAATTAATTTGTGAGGCAATTTCACTTGGCAGACACAGTCTGCCAAATAATGACAGAAGAGTAGCTTTCTTATTAAGCTGATAAAATCACACAAAAGTGAAAAAATCCCATAGTTAAAAAGCATTAGAAAATGGATTTTACTAGGGGATGTAATAAAAATCCACAGGGAATCCTGGCAACACTCAGTGGATTTTTTTTGTCCTGAAACCAAAGGTATTTCTGACAGAAATGTAAAGAAAGAATTATAACATTTTCTGATCTTCTGGACTTTGACTAAGTATTTGATCTTGGATACTTTAAAATGAAAGCAGATTCAAACTTACTCATTAATTCTAACAATTCAGAAAAACCTTGTTTTTTTCTTATCAGTATTACTGTCTTTGTAATTCCATTTCCAATTGCCACCTCCATCTCCCACCAGCTTGTACAGGTATTAAGAGATATTTTTGTCACTTATAAAATGCTGGAACAACTTGAGATAATAGGCACTTCATAAATGTAATGTGTTATTTTAGTGAAACCGGGGCAAACTGCTAGTTTCAAACATAATTGGCTAAAATGGTAAAACTGGAGCATCTGTAGAAAACTAGGACATGGTACATGTGAGGTGCTAATATTTTCCCTAATGTGGCAGATTTCATAGGTGCTCACCTTTATATTTAGGGGTGTGAACAAAAGAACGTTGAAAAGAATTAAATCTTTATTTGGAAATGTTTCCTGAGAACAGGAAGCAATTCAGCAAATCAATGTGTTTGTTTTTCACATCCACAAGCCAAAATTTAAATCTAGCTTAAGCCTAAAGGGAAAAAAGTTGGGCAATTTCAGCATAATCCCTTCAGAAATGCATTCTCTTCACATGAACACAGTAGCAGCTCTGTGCAGGAGAAGCCTCATACTGAAACATAAGAACTGCTACAGTTGAGGTTGAAGAGGAGACTCTTTATTGGCAGCCTTTATAATAATATCCTATATAAACTTACAAGTAACCTTAGCATATTGATATCCTGTAAAGGAAAAGTGGAAAACTTGCCAAGGAGCTGCCTCTATTAATCTTCATTCTATCCTGTACTGGCATTTTTCCAAGTTTCCTATGCCCAAAGTTCACAATTGATATTTTTAAAGGAACAGATTTTGACGGTCACAGCCCATTTTCCTCAATACGGCTCCCAAACTCCGAAAGCTTGGGACTGGAGAAAAGATGCAAAGAGTGACCACTGAAAACTTGGGCTGGCCCAAACCCTCACATGCCACCCTACTCACAGCACCACCCACGATCAGGCTACGGGTTTGCATTTCACCAGAAACCTTGAATATACCACACACTGACGGCCAAATCCCATTTTACCCAATAGGGCTCCCCTAAGACACGAACCCTCGGTACTGGCAAACAAATGCAAAGAGTGACCACCGAAAATTTCTGCTGGTTTTAATATTCACCTGCCACCCAACCCAAAGCAACACCAAATACCATGCAATGGGTTTTCATTTTACAAACCCTAAACCTAACCCAACCCTTAATTCTAACAGTAAACCTAACATAAGGCATTCATGAACAGCATGAGTAAAAATGGAAACAGTGACCACTGAAAATTTGGGCTGGTCCTAACCTTCACATGCCACCGTACCCACAGCTCCACCAACAATCAGGCTATGGGTTTGCATTTGACCAGAAACCTGGAATATACCACCCCTCGACTGCCACAGCCCATTTTCCTCAAGAGGGCTCCCAAACTCCAAACACTTGGGAATGGACAAAAGATGCAAAGAGTGAGCACTGAAAACTTGGGCTCGACCTAACCCTCACATGCCACCCTACCCACAGCACAACCAACAATCGGGCTAGGGGTTTGCATTTGAGCAGAAACCTGGAATATACAACACCTTGACTGCCACAGCACATTTCCTCAAGAGGGCTCCGAAACTCGGAACGCTTGGGACTGGAGAAAAGATGCAAAGAGTGACAACTGAAAACTTTTGCTAGCCCTTACACTCACATGCCACCCTACCCACAGCACCACGAACAATCGGGCTACGGGTTTGCATTTGACCAGAAACCTGGAATATACCACACCTCGACTGCCACTGCCCATTTTCCTCGAGGGCTCCCAAACTCCGAACGCTTGGGACTGGAGAAAAGATGCAAAGAGTGACCACTGAAAACTTTTTCTGGCCCTAACCCTCACATGCCACCCTACCCACAGCACCACCAACAATCGGGCTACGGGTTTGCATTTTTGGAGGAACCCCAAATATACCACCCCTGGACGGCCACAGCCCATTTTCCTCAATAGGGCTCCCAGACTCCGAACGCTTGGGAATGGATAAAAGATGCAAAGACTGACCACTGAAAACTTTGGCTGGCCCTAACCCTCACATGCCACCCTACCCACAGCATCACCAACAATCGGGCTACGGGTTTGCATTTTAGGAGGAACCCCGAATATACCACCCCTCGACGGCCACAGCCCATTTTCCTCAATAGGGCTCCCAGACTCCGAACGCTTGGGACTGGACAAAAGATGCAAAGAGTGAGCACTGAAAACTTTGGCTGGCCCTAACCCTCACATGCCACCCTACCCACAGCACCACCAACAATCGGGCTATGGGTTTGCATTTTAGGAGGAACCCCGAATATACCACCCCTCGACGGCCACAGCCCATTTTCCTCAATAGGGCTCCCAGACTCCGAACGCTTGGGACTGGACAAAAGATGCAAAGAGTGAGCACTGAAAACTTTGGCTGGCCCTAACCCTCACATGCCACCCTACCCACAGAACCACCAACAATCGGGCTACGGGTTTGCATTTTAGGAGGAACCCCGAATATACCACCCCTGGACGGCCACATCCCATTTTCCTCAATAGGGCTCCCAGGCTCCATACGCTTGGGACTGGACAAATGATGCAAAGAGTGACCACTGAAAACTTTGGCTGGCCCTAACCCTCACATGCCACCCTACCCACAGGACCACCAACAATAAGTCTACGGGTTTGCATTTTAGGAGGAACCCCAAATATACCACCCCTTGACGGCACAGCCCATTTTCCTCAATAGGGCTCCCAGACTCCGAACGCTTGGGACTGGACAAAAGATGCAAAGAGTGAGCACTGAAAACTTTTGCTGGTCCTAACTCTCACATGCCACCCTACCCACAGCACCACCAACAATCGGGCTACGGGTTTGCATTTTAGGAGGAACCCCGAATATACCACCCCTCGTTGTCTCAGCCCATTTTCCTCAATAGGGCTCCCAGACTCCGAATGCTTGTGACTGGACAAAAGATGCAAAGGGTGAGCAATGAAAACTTTGGCTGGCCCTAACCCTCATATGCCACCCTACCCACAGAACCACCAACAATCGGGCTACTGGTTTGCATTTTAGGAGGAACCCTGAATATACTACCCCTCGACGGCTACAGCCCTTTTTCCTCAATAGGGCTCCCAGACTCCGAACGCTTGGGACTGGACAAAAGATGCAAAGAGTGACCACTGAAAACTTTGGCTGACCCTAACCCTCGCATTCCACCCTACCCACAGCACCACCAACCATCGGGCTACGGGTTTGCATTTCTCCAGAAAGCTGGAATATACCACCCCTCGACTGCCACAGTCCTTTTTCCTCAAGAGGGCTCCCAAACTCCGAAAGCTTCGGACTGGAGAAAAGATGCAAAGACTGACCACTGAAAACTTTGGCTGGCCCATACCCTCACATGCCACCCTACACACAGCACCACCAACAATCGGACTACGGGTTTGCATTTTAGGAGGAACACTGATTATACCATACCTGGACAACCACAGCCAATTTTCCTCTATAGGGCTCCCAGACTCAGAACACTTGGGACTGGACAAAAGATGCAAAGAGTGAGCACTGAAAACTTTGGCTGGCCCTAACCCTCACATGCCACCCTACCCACAGCACCACCAACAATCGGGCTACGGGTTTGCATTTTAGGAGGAACCCCGAATATACCACCCCTGGATGGCCACAGCCCATTTTCCTCAATAGGGCTCCCAGACTCCGAACGCTTGGGACTGGACAAAAGATGCAAAGAGTGAGAACTGAAATCTTTGGCTGGCCCTAACCCTCACATGCCACCCTACCCACAGCACCACCAACAATCGGGCTACGGGTTTGCATTTTAGGAGGAACCCCGAATATACCACCCCTCGACGGCCACAGCCCATTTTCCTCAATAGGGCTCCCAGACTCCGAACGCTTGGGACTGGACAAAAGATGCAAAGACTGACCACTGAAAACTTTGGCTGGCCCTAACCCTCACATGCCACCCTACCCACAGCACCACCAACAATCGGGCTACGGGTTTGCATTTTAGGAGGAACCCCGAATATACCACCCCTCGACGGCCACAGCCCATTTTCCTCAATAGGGCTCCCAGACTCCGAACGCTTGGGACTGGACAAAAGATGCAAAGACTGACCACTGAAAACTTTGGCTGGCCCTAACCCTCATATGCCACCCTACCCACAGAACCACCAACAATCGGGCTACGGGTTTGCATTTTAGGAGGAACCCCGAATATACCACCCCTGGACGGCCACAGCCCATTTTCCTCAATAAGGCTCCCAGAATCCGAACACTTGGGACTGGACAAAAGATGCAAAGACTGACCACTGAAAACTTTGGCTGGCCCTAACCCTCACATGCCACCCTACCCACAGCACCACCAACAATCGGGCTACGGGTTTGCATTTTAGGAGGAACCCCGAATATACCACCCCTCGACGGCCACAGCCCATTTTCCTCAATAGGGCTCCCAGACTCCGAACGCTTGGGACTGGACAAAAGATGGAAAGAGTGAGCACTGAAAACTTTGGCTGGCCCTAACCCTCACATGCCACCCTACCCACAGCACCACTAACAACGGGCTACGGGTTTGCATTTTAGGAGGAACCCCGAATATACCACCCCTCGACGGCCACAGCCCATTTTCCTCAATAGGGCTCCCAGCGAGATCGTTAGACTTGCCTTCTGAGATATATTCATGTGTTCATCCTCATGCCTCAATGCAAAGATTTTGCACAGAAAGCACTGCTACTGAAATTCTCTTTTCTAACCTGTTTTATTGAGACACATTTATCAGACCAAACATATCATCCTATTTATTTTCAAATGCCTTTCAGAAATTCAAATCCTGCTCCAAAAAATGCAACTTCATTATTTCTATCTTCTAACTCCCAGTTACCTGATGATTTAAAATAACAATCTATTTGTAAGTCAGCTACTTCATCATTTTTTTTCCTAAAAATCAGTAAAAATTATTCCCAGGCATGATTCATACTAGCAAGCTTGTGAAGATTTTTAAGTGAACAGCTTCAAGCATTAATGTTCCTGACTTGAATACTGCTAATGAGGACACAAATTCAATGAGCAGCAGGACCCTGTGGCCAAGTGACTAGAAAGTCCATGCCTACATATGGGAAAGAGACTCCCACACTGCAGTTCAGGGTTAGATATCTAAAGCATCTAAATTGCCCTCAGTTTCTGTGTATTTTTGTCTTCATGGGCTCTGAGAATACCACTGATGCTCTACTAGAGCAACTCTTGATAAGCATCAACAAGAAGGTTTGCTACTTTTTTTCTTTACTTGTTAAAAATTATGAAATTGCTTTTCTTCATCTTGGCAAGAAAAGAATAACTGTGCATAGGATACACAACAACCATAAAGAGGTCAAACATTCCTTGAACAGGCAGGCACAACTACACGCAGCATAATAGTCTGACACTTTTATATAGATGCAATCATAAGTTGTTCATTTAAAACAGACATACAGTGTTAGGATACTTCAGCAGAACAGACTCATGGCACTGAAATTCATCAATTATAAAGAGTCACAGTGAAACCAGAAAAGTTGATCCAATCCATACCAGTAAAAAAAGTCAGCTGTGTGTCTGTCCACTCAGCTTTTCCAGAAAGGTGACCACAGCGGTGTTGGTGCTGTCCTGTAACTTCTGCTGTGTGCACTTATAACCCTGAACAACCAACCCCCTACCAAGGCCAAAACCACTTGGCAAGTATCCAGCCCGCAACAGTTACTGCAGGGAATGAAGAGTCAGGGAATCCACCGGCCAAACACACACCGTGACCCAACACAAGGGAAGATCAGCAGCACAATCACTGCTCTGAATCTTTGGGAGAATGACCCAGAGCTGAAGGATGATGTCCCTCATGGAAACCCTGCCCTGTGCAACCACATGCACCTTTTTAAACACACCACATGAAGATGCACATCATCAAAACAGAGTCCCAGGCTAAGACTGGTTTTGCTCTCCCAGTGACATCCCACCATGCAGCAGAGCAGAGACACCCAACATTTCACTCAGTTGTCATGTTTTGATTGCGTCTGTCACACACTGGGAGATCTTTAGGTTGAGTGATATGATGAGCTTTTAGATTTTCTTTCTTGCAGCTTCATACTATATGCCTCCACAGCAATGAACTTGTCAACTTGGAGGCAAAATGAATGAATGTATTTTAATCACTTGGATAATGTTAATGTTATTGCTTTGACAGGATAGCAGTAGATACAGTTTGCTGATTCAGCCACTTGTATAATGATCTAATGAGCTTTTCTGACTAATGCCATGCTCTAAAAATATACACTGGACTAATAGATGAGCCCCTGCTATGCTGAAAAACAGGTTCATTAAGACAATTCCTCTGAAAAGTGACATTTTTGTGACAAGATACTGAAGCATTTAATTACTCTGTGTCCTGAAAAACTGAAAGAAATTAATTAAGAGAAAAAAAATGTGCAGCAATGTAGCAGATCTCGAGGTAGGAAGAGATGCCCATGGTAGCATCCATGAGAAATTGACACCTGCAAGGCTGTTTCCCCAAAGGAAATGGTCTACAGATTGCAGTCCATTTACACAGAACAGAACAGAATGCCAGTTTCTGAGAGGAGGTTTGTCATTACAGAGCAATTAATTTTTCAAAGTCACCTTGCCAGGTGAATATCAGCTGCCATTAAAGGCCAGTGAAGTCAGAGGTTTGGGCAGTCAGAAGAGTCTTCTGTGATATTTGAGGTGAGGGACTTGTTTTCACTACAGTGTTAGCTCAGATTATCCACCCTTAAGCTCATTCCCTGCTCTTCAAGTGAGTGTGTAAGGGGAGTTAGAAACCCTGCTCAGGCTGAACCATGCAGCAGGGCAGTTCAAGTGGAGGTTTTAGCAGCACTGGCACACATGCCTTGTTGTCCCAGGAACCTGCTCCAAGTGACTGCATTGGCATAACTGGGGACAGAACTATAATACACGTGCAGATGGCATTAACTCACTGTGTTTGCTGGCCCTGACATCAAATACGAAAACAAACATTATGCAATCCCTGTCACTTTTGGGGCTGAGATTTGCTCCTACCCTGCTCAAGTCTCAGACATAGCTGTTTGTACAGCAGCACAGTACACCAGAGAACTCTGGTTTTAAAAGATTTTTTTTTTAAATTAAAATACCGATCACATAAAACCCCAACTTGTTTGTAACTTTGTTTTTTTCTTCCCAGACTATTGGCCCTGACTCCAGCTAACCACAGTAACCCTGCTGACACTACAGAAAAGGGAGTGGAAGGGTAGGAAGAAGGGCCTGAGAAGCAGACTGCTAAATCCTGCTTAAGCAGCACCTGTATCAAACGAAAAATCCAGCCTGTGTTGTCCCCACTGCAGCACTAAGCAAGCCTCAAGGCACTTCCTTACAAAGAGCTAACACTTAATCAGGCTAAAGACTTTTGCATGTGAATGCAGGCTATGTTACAGGACAAGCTTTGAGGACAGCTGTCTTCAAACTGCAGTGATAAAGTGCAACAGCTCTGGCTCCAGGACTATCACACCTAGCAGACCATTGACATGACTAGAAGAACGTGCATCTCCCATAGTTACAGGTTCATTCTATCAAGAGTAGCATAGCCTTCATTACTCTCTGCATTTAATTTGCTTAAAACCTGGAGCTTTTTTTATTGGTGGCACAAAAACATGGCCACACACACCTGGGTTTTTTTATTATTATTTTTTATTTTATTTCAGCTTTTTGGAGAATTGTCTGAAATAACACAATCCCAGCAAACACAGAGCACACCTCTGCCACCTTGAAGCAAAAGCAGAATCCAAGCCAGTGTCAGAGAGCAAGTGTAGGCACTGATGGGAGGTGTCTGGGGTAACAGGACACTGCAAATACTTCAACCAAGGGCACCAAGGGCTCCTTGCCATCCTGCCAGATGTACCTGATCCACACTCCCTGCTTCTGAAGCACATCTCACCAGCAAGGAGCTTAAAAACAGCCAATGAGGCATGGGGCACACGTCTGTGACTGACACACTCTGGGGAGACCTGTGAAGAACACCTAATCACCTGCATGGGTAAACACATTGGCTAAAAAGATCAGGAAGCAACAAACTAGATGAGCTCCCTAGTGCTTTCTTGCCTTTGGCTGTCATTGGGAAGCCAGCATGAGAAGGTCCCTGCTTGCTCTCATCCCACTGTCAGTGGAGCGGAGTAGCCCTGCATCTGCTGCACATTACTGTCTGCATGGGAAAGGTGACCCTGGCAGGAGAGAGACTTCAGCAATTCCCTCTTTGTGGGAGCCACTCTTCACTTGCAGTCATCACCTCTGTCCAAAACATGTAACTTTATTACCTCCAACACAAAGAAGTGGCTGTTCAAACAACAGAGAGTGACAAGTGCTAAGAAACATATCCAGCTACAAAACGTGCAGTACCTTCCTACTCCAGAGGTTAAGAGAAGGACTGAAAACAGCTGAGTGGACATAAAGAGCTCACAAATGCCTTATTAATAAGTGTGTTGGATCTAATGATCTGTGAAACTGAAATGAGATTATTTGGATTATCTCATTAAACAAGAATAATAGCAATAGTAACCAGGCAGTAATTGGGAGTGGGCCAATCTAAGGACAAACTAAGTAATAGGGCCAAGAAGACTTTATTAATACTCCGCATTTTTGTGCCTTTACTTCTATGCCAGGAATTTATGAAGAAACCAAGAATCATGGCTAATCAAACAGCCTTATTTAAACAACTGGAAACTGAGCCACTGGCTGCCTACACCCATACTGATCCTTCAGTCTGAAAACTGAAGAATGATTAAGAGGGGCTACCCTTGGGGAAACAAAAACACATATCCAAAATGTAAAACTGTTTTCAAAGGCTGAGTAATTAACAACCAGCTCAAGGCAAACCTGCAAGGCTAGGGCACAGGTAAAACAATAGTCAATAGTTTCTCCAGTTCAAAACTCCAGCCACTCTCTTCTCATTCTGGCATAACACAGGGCTCAGGAGCAACGGAAGTACTCATCTGCATCGTAAAGAACTTGAAGGAGCTGTAAAAGAGATTGATCCCTGACAGCTACACTAAACTTGAAAGCCCTTCCTGGCTCTGAAGGAGAATTCTGACCTGAAAAGGGGTCTTGAGTGAGCAGCCACAAAGGGAATAAAATATTAGGCTGTAAAACCAGTACTCACTAGAAAACTCAGGTGATCTTTTAATGTAGGTACACCTCTTGCCTCAGGTACAGCCAGTGTAATTAATTACCACACAGTATTTCAAGATGTCTGGTAGATGTAACAGGCTGTACTTCACCCTTCCTTTTGTCTCAACTGCCAGTACTTCTTCCCTACTGAGGAAGCCCTGTAGAACAATGCTACTGTTTAGCATCATATCCAATAGATATTGCTATGCCTTTAACTTTTTATATTGATTCTGCTCCAGTTACTGCACCTGTACTTTGTTAATGTCCTTAAAAAGACCTGTGGTGAGAGAAAACAATACACACCAGTCAGAAACGCTGTTCATTACAGGGGCTGTAGATTTCTAAGCAGAAATGAAACTTATCCCCAAAGCAGCACAAAGTGCTGAGGAACAAAGGAGAGCTTCATTTATCCCATTCCAAGTATGTCCAGAAATCCTTGGGAAGCAAGAAACAGACACTCGCAGACATCCCATTGGAGAACATTGTTGAACCATTTCCTGTTGCCAAGGTATGTGCTGGGAGGGAGGTTACCAGGGAGCGACCATGTATTGTCATGCAAATGAGGCAGCTACTGAAGGGACTTCTCAGCGACGGGCACAATTTTTCACTGGTTTGATTCCAGCATTTAAAAAGAAGCAAAACAACTGCGTGAATATGAAGCAACACCGGACTAAGCCAGAAACCTATCGCAGAGTTGTAGGAGTACCAAACCTCACTGGTGAATTCAGCAGGCCCCACTGCTCTTCATTTAAATGCCAACGGGAGTGAACCCGGCCCTTGAGTCCCCAGAAACACGTGCAATGCTTTTTAACTACATTGTCTGTCACGATCTGTAAGTGACACTGCAAACAGTGGAAGAAAGGGACACAAACCCGCACTCAGAAAAATCAGAATACATTCTCCCTGTCTCATGTGCAATGGAGGACTTAATGTCTAAGACCTGAAGAAAACAAGTTCCCTCCTTACCAGCCTCAGCAACCCCAGCAGTGACTGCAAGGATCATGAGTTTTTCCTAAAACAACCCTACAAAATAAACCTTCCCAGGAAGAGGCAGACAGCCCTGCTCAGCGGGTCTCTGCAAGTGGACAGGGTACCTCAGAAGCCAGCCCTCAAAACTGTCTATCAGCCAAAGGAGAGCAGCCTCTGACATGCAACCCACAGCTGTGCAATAGCTGCAGAGCTGGGAAGGACTGGAAGCCTCCTACTGGGAAGCTTTTGTGAACCAAACTTGCCGTGGGAACAAGCCTGGTGTGGAGCAGCAAAGCACAGCACAGCCATGTGGCTGCTGTGGGGGGCCCCGTGTTATGTGACTCACCGAGGAGACAGAGGCCCTGTGGCTGTGCCTCTCCAGGGCAGGCTTCACTGCACCAGAGGGGCTGAGAGCTGGAAGCTGGGGAAGCTGAGTTCCCTTCTGATGCTGGGAAAGCAAAAGATATTGCAAGAGCAACACTGGAAACTGAGAAAAGGCTGCTGAGAATGAGGCAGAAACAGGCACATAGCTTCTGAATTTTGAGCCAATGAAAAAAACAAACACGAAGAAATGAGACGTTGTAATCAGAAAAAGGGCAAAGTGGCTCAAAGACTACAGAACCCAGGTTGCTGGAGAAAGGGAAACCAGGGTGGAGCCTGGAGATAACCACAGGGCAGAGACAGTTTGTGATGGTTCATCTAAAGAATTATTTTTGGGCAAGTATTTACAGACCATTCATACAATACCTTTACCCAGAGCAGCAGGAAAGACTCAGTAACCCTCCTGGTGCTTGGCTATGTGGCAAGGGACTTAGAAGGAAACCCATTTCCCTCTCACCCAGGCACAGTCCTGCACTGCCCCAAACGGTACTTACGTGATGCTTCTTGTGTCCATGCATTTCGCGGTCCCCCACTCCGCTCTTCAGACACATGCTGTAGGACCACATCCTCCAAATGCCTTGTTCAGCATCATGCTTTGTAAGAGCCCACTCCCCCAAGAGGATTTACCCCTCCTGGTAGATTGGTTCGACTGTTCCCACACCCAGCCTGGCATGCAGTCCTGGCACTGCCCTGCGTCATGCCAGCTGCTGAGCCGACAAACTGTGTGTGCTGCAGCAAATGGATTTTGACAGACAGTGTACCTCTTCTGGTAATCACAGAGGTAAGGGATGGAGAATCTGATTGAGAACAGGCAGCTTAATGCCAATAACTAGCAACTTAACTAGCCAGTATGATTTATAGGAAGTTGGAGGTAGAACTACATGCAGAACAGTTTAATCACAATACCATTACCATTGACAAGAGAATGCCAGGCAGCAGATATGATGTACCACTCTATCCTCAGCAGTACCTTCAATACCTTCATCTGATCATACCACAAGCTCAGGATCTGTCTCTCAGCAATTTCTTTCCTGACAGCACAGCACAAGACAGTTACTTACATGGCACTCCTTCCCGTCCTCCATTCCCCATCCAGGTAACAGCCCCTGCCCTTCCCTCTTCTACTAAGGTCAGCAGCTTTCAGCACCACTTAGACAGGCAGAATCCCATGACACAGCCTGCTTTCAACCCCTCTAGCAAACCACTGCCAGAAAAGAAACAGCACAGACTGGGCTCAGAACACCCCAGAAGAACACTGTGTAATATAGAAGAATATTGTGCAAGCTTCAACACTACTGTGCTCAAAACCATGGTGCCACTTGGCACCATGAAAACAGTAGTTTTACAATTCTGAATGTATCATCTGCTCACTGGCTTCGACCATCAGCCTTGACATCTAATCTCTAGGTGGCACTATTTGCAATACAGAAGTTGTTAAAACAGTAGTGATGTAAAGTGCCATCTGCTGGTACTTCCATTATTCACACACAGCTATTTTAGAGCAACGAATGGCCAAAGCATTCATCTGCTTTCCAGTTCAGTCCAACCCCAGACCCACAGGAACTTCTTTATATTTTGTTTTATGAAACTGGTTTATCACACCTACATCCCAGGACACTTAAATATTGTGACAGCCTGAGAAGTAATCGCCAGAAGCTTTTGGTAATGAAAGCAAAACATTTGAAGCATGTGCTGGTAATCTAAGATGGACTAGCAGTAGCACTGGAGCTCAACCAGACTGCAGTGCTTTTCTTTTAAAACTATCTTAACCCCAAATCCATATTTAGTTTCACAATAGGGACAGAAGAATCCTGTCTTCTGGAAATTTAAATCCAGAAGTTAGCGGGTTCCACTGGCTATTATCTAGAAAGTAGCTCATAAACTTTACAAAAATGTTAAATTTACTTAAACGAACCATGGTGACAGTTAAGCAACACACCAAGACTTAGAAGTAATAGTCACAACAGTTCAGAATAACTCCATTTAAAATTTCCTCCTAAAAAAAAGGAAAAAAAAAAAAAATCAGTCTGTTCTCCATTTTTAGCCAGCAAACAAATGACACGAGGTTGAAGCTATTTAGAACCTGGAGACAACAGCGACTGTAAAACTACTGCCCTTTGGGATGGGGAAAAATGCCTCAGTGAAGATGTAACATCTGAGGAGAGTTTAACTGCTGTCTTTATACAAATCTTTAAGATTACTCTGAAAATTACTTAAAACTGCAGCACTGGTGTCAAGAAACGGTTGAGGTCTGCTTAAGCTTTAAACACAAGCAGCAGATCCACACTACCTGAAATGAATAACCAACCTCTGCAATTTTGCTTCCCTTTTTTGCCCCCCTCTCCTCCTGACTACTTTCTGCATTTTCTACATTTTCAGTTCTTCCTGCAGGAGACAGAGGCACAGCCCCACATGAACAAAATATATCTGCTGTGGTTACATCATTTTACTAATTAGAGGCTACTGGATCAAAAATCCACTTTAAGCACAGACACAAACTATACAGTTGGTCCAGAACAACAAAAACTACCACCCAGATTTGATACCGTAGGACAGCAACATGGAAACCATGGCTGTATGCCTGCTCCACCTTGAAAAATATCTAATTACAAGCAGCTTCCTGAAATAGGCAAAGGTTTAAGATACCAACCACTTTAGAGACAACACAAACAGTTAAAGAAAATTTATTCTTTCAGTAAGTCATAGCCAGCTCTTATGCGACCAGGGCAGAAGCTGTTGATGATTCACTAAAACGAAAGGAGAAAGAAAGAGAGAGAAATATTAATTGCAGAGCCAGTTTTTCAAACTAGTTGTCAAAAACACTGCTCCAGAACAACACTTTAACTACCAGTCCTGAGCTTAATGACTATCCATTTCAAATTTTTACTCCATACAAAAAGATTTCACTTTTTCTTTTCAAACACAGACACTAGGATAACAGCACAAAACCACACATTCAAAACCATGGCTTGGTGCACCTGAGCCTTTTCATAAAAAGAGAAGCTCACCCTGACTTCTATAGGAATTCTACTATGCTGGCTAAGGCTTCTTAAGGAAAAACTACAGATCACTTTCACTTTTTCCACAGTTACTATGCCATTTTTCAATACATTTTTAAAGTTACATGAACTATAAAAGTATCTGAGAACAGAGACTAGTTTGTAGGAAGTAAAAAAATATCTAGTAGTGACTTCACTCATTCAGACAATAAATTTTTCGAAGTATTACAACACTCACATTACCCAACAATACATTTCATTAATTTATCAGTATTCATGAAACTACTATTCTTTGCTGCCTGGTTATTACCTGTATACTTGATTGTTACACACCACCCTTCATCCTATGAATAACAGCTCCAGCATATTATTGACAAAACCTACAAGACCTCTGTGAAAATAACAGCATAAGTGAAGACTTACTACTTCCAGTTGGGTGGCAGCACTCTCTTGGTTTTGTAATAGCGAGCCAGCCTATGGATTCTGCTTTCAATCAGGATCAGGCGGAACTTGGCATCTTTATCCTTGAAAAGAAAGTTACATCACAATCAAGCACTACTTGGAATTCTTGATAATGGGCACTTCAGATGAACTTTGGTAAAGCAAGAAAATCCAAAGCTAATGCTACAAACTCCACATTCCCACTAGAGAAGTTTGACAAATCTGGTAAAATCAGAACAGGACCAGAGAAAGGAGGTTTAAGCAATGCTTTTAGTACCCTTTTCATAGACAAATACCATTCTTCTTTACCAAAACGCCTCCCTAAACCCTTAAGCTTACTCAAAGGGGGTGGCTAACAGGAAGTGCACTCTGTCTCTGCTTTGTCAAGCTGTAAATAGATTACCATATGACTTGAAAATAACAAATGTCAAGAATTATCCACTTAAATTAGCACTCACCTTTCTGTTTCTCTCAAGATGTTTGCGAACAGCAACAGCTTTCTTGATCAAGTGATAAAGATCCTCTGGAAGGTCTGGGGCCAGTCCCTTTGATTTAAGGATTCTTAAAATTTTGTTGCCAGTAACAAAGCGAACCTGGGCAACACCATGGGAATCCCTCAGGATCACACCTGAAACAAACAGTTTACATTTCACACTGAAAGGAAAAAGCCTACACAAACAAACCTTGTTAACTGTAAGGCTGGTTTCACAAGACACCAAAAAAAAGTCTTCCCTAAAATAAAAACCTTTCTGGTTAAACTGTAAACAAATGATAGATGAGTAAAATGCAACCTATAAGAGCTGAAACACTGTCGTACAGCACCTAACAGACAACTAAACCACTGCTCGCATTTAGCTAGCTAAGACATTAATTGCTAGCATATTACTGAGAAATTTTCAACAGAATCCATTCAGGTCAGATATTCAAAAACTCTTTTATGATTAACAAAGATGCCACAGACATTTTTATTCTACTTATAGCGATCACAAATACATTCAGGATTACCATAAAATAAATTTAAAAAGTAATAATATTGCATGCAGTTTCACCACAGAACTCATGAACACGTAAAGTTGTAGCATGTGGACACTAAAGCTCCAGAGGGGTTTAAAATAGGGAGGACTTGTCAATTCTGCAGCTTCAGTGCCTGGCTCAATAAGCTCCTATACACAGGGCTGCAGGTATTGGAGATATCAAGTTCTTCTCCAATAAACTGGGCAGACTAAACTTCCCTGCAATATCCATTAGTGGCCATCTCTAAGGACAGGTCATGATGCTTCACATCTACTGCTCGAAAAAACCCAAACCCCTCACCTACTTCACATTACATCTTGCCAAAATGAGGCATATTAGTTTAATGGCATCCACAGAGTGAATACACAGGTACATCAGAAAACCTCTATTTCTTTAGCATGTTATTTAACATAGGTTAAAAGAACAATTACATTATTGCAGTCACAAATATATTTTTGTCTCCACTTAAGAAAAAAACCTTACCAATTTGTGAGGGTGTCAGGCCTTTTTTAGCCAGCTTGTAGATCTGTTCCTTTACATCATCAGAAGTAAGCTTCAGCCACTAAAGAAAATTGGAAAAAAACCAAACCAAAAAACAACCAATGAACATGACGTATCACAGCCACATAGATTAGCTATACAAAAGCTTTCCACAGCATGAAACAGAAAAGCACAGCAAAAAGTGCATTTGGAAATGGTCTACAGACTAGGACTAAAAACAAAACACAAATGAAATTAAGAAAAAAAACCCACATTTTTTTTAACAGGCATATTATTTGAACATCCTAATCTGTATCAAACTATTTAACCATCAGTGCTACTTCAAGCAGCTTCCCGTGGTCTTACTTTAAATTGTATCTCTTTATTTTCACCTTTTGTGCTTTAATTTCATGTTTCCATTTAACTGCTTTTTCATGCACACCACGGATTCATCTTTCTCTTTCAAGACACGGTCTTTCAAAGCAATCTAGATCAAGCTGCTGCTCATTTAGTTTACAGGTAAACCTTTTAAGTAGAAAGCCCACTGAAATTACCTGTTAGTGCTCCAAGCAGCATTTTATTAATACAAACATCTTAGAAAACACTCAGCACATTCCACAACAGGAATGGGCAAACTCGAGGGTAAAAAGAGTAATTTAATCTCTAGGGATTATCAGCACACAGATCGAAAATCATTGAAGCAGTACTTCAACAAAGAGAGACACAAGGAGGAAAAGACTTTTTTGCCCAACCAATTATTTCGCAAAGAAATGGCACCTGCGTTTTCACCGCTCTAAGAATCACAAGCCTCAGCATTTTATGAGGCCATGATTTTTAAAACACACAACATTATCGTGCTCTTGGTTTTATTTTTTTCCCAGGCGGTGTGAGAACACAAACCCCTCCCTCAGTGCCACAACGCAGCTGCCGGGCCTGCCCAGGTGCGCACCAGCCGGGGAGGTTACTTACCGTGGGCACGCTGCGCCGGTAAGGCAAGGCTGACTGGGACAAGCCCTTTCTGTAAGGAAGAAGCAGATCAGACACTGAGTGGAGCCGGACAAGCTGGACAAGCCAGACCGCGGCGGTGACCCCACGACAAGGCCGCGTTTCCTGCAGCGCCGCATCCAGCCCGCACGGGCGAGGCCCGCGGCCTTCCTGCTCTCCTGAAGACACTGCCGCCACGCGTCCAGGCTGCGCCGGGAAGAAAAGCCCGGGCACCACAAGAATAACCCCAAGCCGGAGCCGGCCAAAGGAACCCGCGCCTCAGCACAGGCCGAAGTCTTTCCCCACCCCGCCGCCACATCTCCGCAGCCGCCAACCTCCCCCAGTTCCCCCATCCCCAAATGCGACCCGTCGCCCCCTCAGCAGCCTTTCACCCTCACACCCGCCAACGGAGCCCTTTTATGGCTGACGGCAGCCCTAAGCCGGCCCCGCAGCCCCATCCCGGCCCCCGCGGCCGCCACTTACCCGGGAGCGTGCATGCGGCCCATGATGGCGGCGGCAGGAGAGAAGGAGCAGCGCGAGGCGGGGGCCCTTCCCGCTCCGCTTCCGCAGGAAAAGGCGGGCTCAGGCCTGGCCACGCCCCTCACTCGCCCGCCAGCCAATCAGCGACCCCAGAGCTGCGCGAGTCACAGCGGGTCCGAACCTCCCCGCCCNATTTATTAATTTTTTTTTTTTTTCCTCAGAATAATGTTTAATGTACTTACAGGACAGTTACGGAGTCACATTTAACCCGCGAGTACGGGCACGGCGGAGGGCACTATTGTACATCTTTATTAAGGAGCTCGTTTAATTAAAGTGTTCGGTTCTTACAGAGAGAAGCTCTTCGCCGTCACGGAATGTCGTCACCTATAGCACTATCCTAGTCACAGTGTGCGAGGAGGGAGCAGGGGGAGAGGCTGGAGGCAGCGGGGGGGCTGTGCAGAGCTCTGCTTGTAAAAATAGAGACAAGAACTTTATCAAAGATCACACCTGCTGCCAGAGCCAGGAAGCGGCGGATCGTACAAAGGCAGTAATAAACATTTCAGTGCAAAGTTCTAGGTTTATAGAGAAAAGGAAGAGGTCTCAGCTCAAGCCGTTGCTCTGAAATTCCAAAACAAGGTCTGTACAGACAGCTGTGTTTCTGGCTGCAGGTCACACATCGCATAAAACAATTGTTTTATTTTCATTAAACAAGATATAAAAAGCTGTTAAAATTACATTTTCAAGCTACTTAGTGTACGGTAAATTCCACTCCAACTGAGTATTTTCTCCTTTCATATTACATCTTTTCTGTATGTAAATAAAGTCTTATTGCAACGATCTTTTTTCTTTTTTTTTTTTTTTTTTTCTTACTTGAGAGCAGTGCAAAGTGATGCAAGCTTGAAGCTGTTCCTCTACGTGTAAGGAGAGGCCAAGGCCAAATCCCACAGACAAAATAAAAACCATGACCATAAAAAAGCTTCAGCCAGTGACTCTTGAAAAGGAAGAAAAAGGCACAAAATGAGCTATGAATAAGATTAAATCAGAAGTCAGGACAAGTGTTAATAATAATACAGTACTATACAATTTTTTTCCAGAGTCCAGACAACTGTTAAAACTGCAAATAATTTTTTAAATTATTTCAGTTTATTTGTATTTTGTGCTGTAAGACACTGTGCTATAATAGCAAACTGCAAAAAAGGCAGTACATATTGCTTTCATTTTATTTCACAATGGAACGTTTCACAAAAACAGTAGTCTACTTTCCTGTGTTTTAGTGACTTGTGATTCTAATGATGGAATGGAGTCTCAAAAGCAACAAGTGAGCAGGAAATATAGCTAGTTAGTTATATAGGTTATTTACAGGCTATATACTAAACTAAAAATATGCAGAAGTTGCCTAATAAAACTGGGATTTGTTAGCGCCCATTAGTATCAACCCAGTTTCTAACATTCAAGATATTCTTAGCTGCTTAATTGTAATAATTTCTACGAAATTGGACCGTGAATATTTTAGGCACCAAGAGATTCAAGTTTACTTCTCTCTCCTGTATTGAAGGGAGATTGGTCAGTAGCAGGGGAAGGAAAATAGGTTATGAAATAGGTTTTAGTGTTGGGTATAAAGAAGTCTTTGCCTTTATTGTGTCTTTGTTCACAGTTGGATATTTTACTTGAAAATTTCACTCTAAATCATAGTGGTGATAATCTGTCTTGCTTCAATATTTACTACTAAAGAAAAGTGTGCAACTCTAAAGCTTTGCTTAGACAGACATGATCATGGGAAACGGTGGGTAAGGCAAATAAAAAGGCTACACCTGTAGTGCAGAAACATCTGATTAGGAACCACTCTTATTAACAGTAACTCACATCTGCACCCCACTGTCACAATACAGTTAAAATCTAATGTTCCTTGGAATGAAGAATTTTTAGTGAAACCAATTCTTACTGGGAGTGAGAAACAATGTCGCTGTGAACTGTTAAAAGAAAAAAAAGTGATCAAGCACTGCTATGAAAGCTGTGTTAATGTCACTCATGTCTGACCTGCAACTCATTCAGCAGTTGTGCTTTTTAAACAAGAGGCCATACTTTACCTGGAGGTACAGGTCTGTAATTTAGGTGCAAATGCCACTTTGTATATAGTGTTCAAATCGGATCCACGTTTAATCATTGTGCTACTTAAAAGTTCCAGCAATTAAGATGCTTCAAAACACTGAGAATTTTCTAGGGTACCACATTCATTTTCTGGAGATCATGGGTAAAAGGATAGAAAAAAATTATCTAAGTTGCACTATGAAGATCAGTGTAAGTGATGTTATTTGTAAATAACACATCTCAGGAAAAGACTCTGAGTAGGACCTGCAAGTTATCAGATACGAGAAAACTTTGCCCCTTCTTAAGGGGCTGGAAGTTAACAGGTATACATATTTAAATACCAGAAATGAGGTAAAAGAGAAGCATTTGAATTATAAGGCACCGATATTTACAACGTCCATGATTGGCACTCACTCCTGTTAAGTCTTAGAGAAGCATGAATCTGGGATTAAATGCAACACTTAAGAATTTTTCCAGCCTTTCAATCTTCACTTCTCTAAGTGCATGTGAAGCCACCAAAATTTCACCTGTTGCTGCTTCTGTGATGTCTAGTTAGTAGTGAGAATGTAGTTCTAAAACCATGGTATTTCTTGCATATTCTCCAGAATCATGCCAGGTAACAAAAATTAAAAGCAAAAATGTACTATATCCAGAGGCCTAATGAGTAAGTTATGATTTAACCAACCAGCACGGCCAAACTGTTCGTTCCACTTTCACGGATGATTTAAAAACCACTTCTCCTTTACCCACAACACAAGTGTTTATACAATGATGCTTTGATAACATTGCATAAGCATACACCAGGTTTTCTAGAAATCCTCTGAATCAGGCTACACGAACATTGGTCCAACATACCTGTTGAAATGCAGAGTTTCTTACTTTAAGATGTGCAAGTTATCTTCAAGTAGGAAGATGTACAAAGCACAAGTCAATACAACTGTTCTAGTCTTACTCAGGTGAGTTCACAGATGGGGTGCAGCAGTTAGTCGATACCAGTTAATGGTCTCCTTGCTCAAGTTGAAGTCCTTCAGAGAGAGTGTAATTCCACCCAAGAAAAAGTTCTCACGTAATGACTCTGCGCTGAGCACACTTAACTGAAGTTCTTTCTTTTTCAGAGTCTCCTTGCTATATCCATTGTACACAAGCTAGAAGGTAAAAAGTCAAGAATGTTTTGGTTATCCAAGTGAAGTTACATGGACTGCCTTTTCTTCTGACTGCCTAGCCCTAGGCAGATGCTTTAACTGTACGTTCTGACCATATAGTATGTCTGTTTCTCAGGGGATGAGCTCAAGTACATCCCTACTTTATTATGTGCTCCCAAATCCAAGTGTTTGAAAACTGAATGCATGCCATGACTTCCTAATTCAGTCTTCTCCACATTATGAATCAGTGAATACAGGGCAGAGGGATCTTTAGATCTGAGATTCCTTTCCTTCTCCCCACAGCTCATTAGGGTCAGTCTGAGAAATTTCTGCTTACTTGTAATAGTACATTTGCCTACTCAGCTTTGGGGTTTTCGGGTTCCTTGGGTTTTTTTGCTTGTCTTTTTAAAGAGGGCACAAAGTTTTCCAAACTTTCTTTTCCATTTATATATATTTACAGATATTTTTTTCAGACTGCTTTAATTACTGCTTAGAATAAGAGACAATAGCAAACAACAGGGAGTTGCTACATAAACTTAAACTTGCCATTTCATTGAAAGTTGGATTTCTTGTCTTCCGGGAGATTTTGGTTTTGCGTTTGGAAGTCTTGTGAGTATCTGGCAGTAAGTATGTTTTTACATAGGGGTTTGGATCTGCACCATCTTCTGTAACCTACAAGACAAGTTACAAAACTTAACATGAAGGTAACTTAACAAAATGGAAACTGCTTTTGTCAGTGAAGTCAGTATCTACTTACCAGGTCTTTAATGTGCATCACCATGATAAATAGAGTGCTATTTCTATACGATATGGATAGCTTCACTTCTCCTCCCACTTTGCCTGAGGTAGGACTTGATGGACTTGCCTCTGTAAAAATATACTATTATTTCATCTGTAATATTTGCACATATTTGTAAGTATTACATTAATTATATACGGGGAAAAATACAAGCCTTAGACCAGGTTCAAGTTCTGATTTTATTTCTGGTTCTCTAATAAGAGGACAATGCCACAGATTTTACAGATTTTGGCATTCACTTGTAAGAAGCCAACTTGTCGGTTTAGAGTACAAATTTGAATAATTTAGTCAAGCCAAAAGCAAGCCAAGCAATCACATATACTGTTGCAGTTTTTGGTACAATTTTATTTCCCTGAAACTGTATGCAGGCATAACTAAAATAACAGTGGTGCAAAATTTTCAATGAGGATAAACAACAGTTACTTTAAAAAGACTTAAAAAAAATTATTATCACATCATAATGGTGCCATACCACTTTATAAACACCCCCTGAAAACACTACCTACCTGTAGGTCTGGCTATTCCATCTATTCCTTCCACTTTGTCATCACGAAGTAATGGATGGAAGAAAGTATAAACAAGATCACACTGCATTTGGGAGAAATGTTACGCATTAGTTCAAGTGTTAAGAAGCACCCCAATCTGAAAACTTGCATTGGATCTGCTGAAGTTATTTGAACTCACTTCTGCCACCTCTGAAGAACTGTTCATCAGGTTCTGTATGTAGCTGTTGAGCTCCACTTTTCTTTTAGCTGCTACATCTTTTATGTGTGTTCTTCCCAGAACCATTTTGTTAGGAAAGCTACATGGGAAAACAAGATCAGAGTTCCACTTAATTTCTCTGAAGGAAGTAGTTAGATTTCATTGTTATTTCCATCCTGAAGTGCTGACATCCATTTTTTATGTCAATCATGCGTGAAAACATAGCATACCAGTAGGTAATGACAATATAGAAAGGCAATTGCTTTAAGTGATATGACACCTATACTAAAGACACCAAGGCAGCAGTTTTCTTCTGTAATTGCCAACTTTGAGGTCTAGTTTGCCCCTCAGGTGCTTTGCTTCCTCCATTTCAAGCTACTTCTTCCTCCACTCAGCTGGGAGCAGTTTTTTTGCTTCTGATATAAAAATGATAAGTGAGTTAGGAACATACCCTGGTAACTTCCAAAGAGGAAAGAGTATGCCAAGTTTGTTGTGGAGCTCCTGGAACTCATCAAATGTTCGGAAGACAAACGTTGGCTCAACTTGCCCTTCTCTCAAAACTCTCACTACATAGACCTGCCCAAAAGACAAAAAAAACCCAGAGAGATAACAGTAGTAACAATATCAGAGCACTGACTTAACAACATGATTTTCCTAACAATTAAATTTTTCTGCTATGGTAGTCCTTCTCTTGCATACATGTCCCAGTAACAGTGTTTGCATCTTACAGTTCAGTCAGAATTATGAGCAGCCCTACTGTAATGCAAAGTAACATCACATGATTTTTCCATAAAATAGACATACAAAATGACAGGAGGATAAAGGTAGCTGAGACTAAACTGCCTGCATTCTCCCTTTTAAGTGCCACTGTAAGTTCATACAGTATAACAGGTGTACACATTTTAATACATGCAGAATTAATGCACATGCAGTACATACATCTACACAGGTACCTGTGATGCCAGAACTACCACAAAACTTTTTAGGTGTAGATATTTATGAAACTGATGTCTAATTTTTTTCAAACTAATTCTTTCAAGATTATAAAGGACTCCATTTGTAAACTGATCATTTAGTGGGTAGATACATTAAAGGAATTTCTCACAATACTGGGTGTATATTCCCAGAATGCAGTTATTCACATTATTATGAAAGGGAAATGAAAGTTAAGAAACTGCAGAGATGTTTGGCTGCATATTTGCATAGGAAAAAGGATACTAATACATCACTAAACCGGGTCTATGAAAATCCTGGGGGCAAATTGTAATGGTTGCTGCCTCTAGTAAGACTGACTTGGAGTACAGGCATGTGAATACTAGAAACTATGCTTTTACTTAGGAGGAGAAAATACAAAGTTAATAGAAGGTCTGAACAAAACCAGGACGTGTTTGACTCAATGTTTCCTATTCAGGAGCCATTTTACAGAATATGGCTTCATAAGCATGTACATGACTCAAATCCCTGTTTTTAAAGTCATCTCCACCAACACTACGTCTGCCCTTTCTGCTTCCTTCTACATTCACTTCAAGAATTGTCTTCATTTTGAAGAATATTACTGGCTGCCAAAAATAGCAATCTGTTCTCTAGCACTCTTGGGTCTTTTACCTTGGCCAGCAGCTAAACACCCACACAGCTGCTTGCTTACTCCCCCAAACCTTTACCAATGGGATAGGGGAGAGAACAAGAGCAAAAGTGAGAAGACCCATGGGTTGTGATTAAGACAGCCCTTCGGAGGGGAGGTGAATCACAGACACTGTGTCACCACCTCCTACAAGCAGACCCATGTCCAGCCAGTCCCCAAGGAACAGCCACCTTGGAAGACAACATCCTTCCACCTCCCTGCTTTCTTCCTCTACCCCCAGTTTTTATTGCTGAATGTGATATACTATGGAGCACCTCTCTGGACAGTTTGGGTCAGCTGTCCCTGCTGTGTTCCCTCACAATTCTTTGCCCACCCACAGCCTACTCAATGTAGGGGGAACAGGGGCAGGGAAGAAAAACTGGAAGAGAGAAAATGTATCATGTTGGAAGAAAACGAACAGCACCTGCACTGGGTGGAAATAGATTTTACATACTTACATAATGTTTATCTGGATTATATCTCTTCTGGTATGTAAACACAGACACCTGCTTGATTCTGCCATCTTGTTTAAGAGAGTATGTTTTAGCAGAAAATGACAGGATGGGTTCATCATTAGAAGGTAGACCTGAGAAACGCAGCTGAGCCAGATTGTGAATGAAGAAATTGAATTTTGTGGCTACACTTCCCAGGCTGGATTCAATCAACCTAGAAAAGGAAAAGTAAAGTCGAATACTAGAAAACATCAGAATGCAAAATAATCATTTTGTCTTTGAAATCAGACTTAAGCCTAAGAAAAATAAAACCTGATTTCTTACTGACAGAGAAATAGCTTTTAAATTGATCAATGGGCTACATAAGTAGCATCATATCAGCATTTAATAGAAGATTCAGTAATCAAACTGCGGGATAGGTTGTTACTCAAGAAGTGATGTCTTTCCAGTGTTGCTAAAAAAGTTAGATGGATATTACTGCAGTTTCCTCTATATATTTAAAATGAAGTGCAGAAGCATATTTTGTAACACATAGAAATAACTCAGTTCCACTGTATACACATGCACCTACTTGCTAAACTGGAGCATTGGCCCTCTCTCTCCAGAGTGTAAAAACACTTGTGGGACAAGAACTTCACATGCACATATGATGACAAGGTTGTCGTCATATATACTGCTATTAAGCAATTTAATTTGTGTTCAAAATGAAAGCCTCAAACAGCCAAGAAAAATAGTATGTTCTCAGTATTTCAAGCACTTTTTTTCCCACAAAGTTAGTCTTAATGGCAAGGTATTTTAGCACAAGCATTAATCTCATATGAACTGATCTTATTTATGTAGTTCACTGGTTAACTGGTATTTTATGAATGTACAACTTCTACAGACATGTTTGCAAACATCCTTAGTACATTTTTTCATAGCAAAAAACTCCCATTAAGAGAATGATGCTGGTTGGTATTGTAGTTTTCACTGATTCAGTACCTTGTAAAGAAAATGGTAGCTTCAGCATCTGTTGTTTGGGGCTGGAGAGCATCCTGGACATATTTCAAATCCTGAACCCCACTTAGTTCTGGTAACCCCGAAGAAAGCATCTGCAGGAATTTAATGTAAGAAAAAAAGGATAATTTTGCATTGAAATGATTAAAACTCTTAGCCCATCACATTAATTTGAAGCTGCACTAACTTGCTAAATGCTAACAGCAATAGCCTTTCATTACTTATAATCAGCAGTTAGTCCCTTCACCATTTCTGCTGAATTAATAGCAGTTAAAACACTGCAGATTTATAGTATCTTCCTAGTTTTAACAGGTAGTTATTAAAAAAGTTTCTAGGAAAAATCCTAATACAACCTTCCTAAGGAGTATTTCTGAAGTTTCTGGCTTTTGAAAGCATGCATTAAGAACTTCTGCAGCATAAAAAGCATGGCATTTAATACAATCCCACATAAGAAATCTATCACATTTCAATTGAATTTAATAAAATCATTACCAATGAAAGTAGGTTAAGGAAGAGGTTTGCATGTTTTCTTATCAAATTGTAAGCCTGACAGCAGAGATCCACGAAGAGCTGAAAGCGAATAGTGGGTTTTTCGCCCCCATTGATGACATAAGCCATATCTGATGTTAGAACAAAAGGCGCTCGATCCCTGTTCAAAAAGCACAAAATTCTTCAGTTAATGGTAAGGCAGATCCATTCTGTCATGTGCTTTCTCCTCCCCTCCATCCACGCCCTGAGGTAATGATATTAAATAATCCATTAATGCCATTTTATTTCACTGTGTTAGGTTCAGCCATTCAGTGCTGCCTCGGATCCAGCACACTGACATGGTACTGGACCTAAAGCAGGTCCAGCTGCTGAAGCAACACCTGCAGGCCAGGCTGCATTCCAATGCCTTCCATCTCTTGCTTCTGGAGGCCATAACAGCCAAACAAATGTAATACTGGATTATCATCTGACTAAAACATAACTCCTCCACCCTGGATATAGATTATCTTCCTCTACACAGAGGAGTAGTAAGTACAAACTTGCTGTTCACTCTTTTCTGCAATTTTGACACTCACTACTGTTTTTATGAGCAAAAGTCTGTTCTCACTTGTTTCACACAGATATTTGGATGACATAAAAGTTGTGGCACTCGATTCCTCATTCACTGATAATATTTATGCTAAGAAGCATGCAATACATGAACTGTATGAATATAGCTAAAAAAATGAAACTACACTGCAGTTCTAGGAATATTCCTGGAAAAGTATCAAAGAGTAAAAAGTTTAAAAAGTATCAGATATTCCTGGAAAAGACTCAGATGTGTGATTTATATTTAAGTTACCCTAATATCAATAAAAAAGTTAATATCCATCTTTTCCTGTAATAAAATACTTTTCTTTGATAACCACTCTAAAGAAACTCCTACTGAAATCTGCCAAGTGCATATAGCACAAGAATCTTAAGATTAAAAGCAGATTGGAAGCACTGAAGTTAAATTATGTTTATAAGACATTTCAGTCTACCGGTAGCTAGACCAGTAATTTGATTTGAAAGCTATGTCTATGTGCTTTGACATAAAACAGTTCCAGAGATCAGAAAACAGAATCACAGAAGGGTTTTGGTTGGAAGGGACTTTAAAGATCATCTAATTCCAACCCCCCTCCATGAGCAGAGAAACCTTCCAGTAGACCAGGTTGCTCAAAGCCCCATCCCCCATGGTCCTGAAAAATTCCAAGGAGGGGGCAACCACAACTTCCCTGGGCAGCCTGTGCCAGTGTCTCAACACTCCCACACTAAAAAATTTCTTCCTAATGTCTAACCTGTATCACCTCTCTTCCAGTTTAAAACCATTACCCCTTGTCCTATCACTACACACCACTGTGGAAAGTCCCTTCCAGCTTTCTTGTAGGCTCCCTTCAGGTTGCTCTGAATACAGAAACAGGAAGCTGGAGCCTTTTCAAAATTAATACTATACAGTTAAGTTTGAATGCCCCCTGGAACCTGTTGCTGATTTGGGAGATACTGGCTTCATAATGAGAACAGCAGATAACAGGTATTTAAGAGTTAATGCCTTGAATGATAATCTTATAAAAGTAGACTAAAAATCACTTCATTCTCTATATTGCTTAGCTACAGAATATACCTTTTAAAGCTACCGAACATTTGCGCATGACCCAAAAATTTTCCAAAGTCAATGTGAAACATATGCCCTGTGTTTCGGAGCATTATGTTATCATTGTGGCGGTCACAAATTCCCAATACATAAGTAGCTACACAGCATCCTGCACAAGAGTAAATGAAGTTTTCTGAAGCCTGGGAGGGAGAGAAAAGAGTGAATTGAGATCAAATATCAATGCAAAACCAGCATTCATGCATTCAACAGTCAATCTTGACAACAGTAAAATCCAAGCCAGACAAAACACGCTCTAAAATTTGCTTTTTTCCAAGTGTTCTTCAAACAGACCACTTGCCTGCAATCTTTAGATATCACACTTCCCAGCAAAAACAGTTGCTTTTTTAAAATAAATGGAAGAGAAACAAGGAGTTGAGGACAAAAAGAAATAAGTATGTTACCACAGAAACAGGTACAAGACTTATTTTGCCAATGTGCTATAAACACCATTGTAGGCAAAAGAAGACACTTTTTAAAAAAAAATCCCATCTGCTTGTATAACAAGAGGTCACTGCTCCTGTACCACAATTAAGAGCAGCCAGCATTCCTATCTGAAATTTGGAGTACAATTTTTCTATATCCAATAAAAAGTCCTGACAGGAATCCTGAAAATCAATCTGGCTCCTTCTCAGTTATCTGAGGGATTTTCACTGCTCTGTTTTCAAGTATAGGAAAACAATGTAAATCTCCTATAGATATAACCAAAATTTTCAGTGGAAGATCATGAATAAGAATTTAATTCTTTCATAAGATAGTACTTATTTCTCTTAAGAGAACTTCTAAAAAGAAGAACACTGAAAAATGTTACCTTTTCATATTCCTCCTCTGTAGGATTATACTTTCGCAACCATTCTGCCAGAGGCTTCTCTTTAAAAGAACCTGTCACTCCATATTCCACTTGAATTTTCCTAAGCGTATCTGAAGCAGGAACAAGCTCTACCATGCCTTTATATAAAATATAACAAAGTGTATTTAACCATCTCCTAAAGTTACACTGCATTTTCATTATTCAGTAGAAACTCTCATTGTTAAAAATAGTGCTATTAGTCTACTAGGCATTTCTGCAGATTAGATCACAAAGCATACCATGAAATACATGTAGCAATCCAAGTTAGGCTTACTTTACTACAGTTAGTTACAGTTGCTAGAATGCACATATAAATAATGCTTTGAATATCTACTTTCTAGTATTGGTCTATAAGCAATTAATGCAAAATATTTTGATGCTGATGCATTTCTCATGCACTGACACTTAAGTAACTGAGTAACCTGAACTGCTGTCAAGAGGTGAAACCGACCAGATGGTTGCTCCAGAAATAAGGCAGTAGGCTTTATACGTGGCCTTATTTTGCAGATGCCATTTACTAAAGATATTTTTATACATAAATCATAAGAAAAACATTTATATGGATTGACAGAATTTTGCTTCTATCTTGGCAAGATCTACTAAAGGCAAGTTTGTACCTCATACAATTTCTCTTTTTCACTTTAATCCTTCAGGTACTTTAGGAATACCAATATTAGCAGCACCAAAAAAAACCCCACAACTATAACATGCTATGCAATTGTTTCATTGTTCAAAGGAGGAAGAAAAGCCATCTTGTTCTCTAAAAATCAGGTCTTACATAAATAGAAGCTTTTTGTTTAATTTTCTATGTTTCTGTGTGTTTAAGAGTTTTCATCCCGTTGTTCTAGCATCTGACTGAAAAATTAAGTTATTGCTTTTCCTCTTAAAGATCTTGTGGTTCCTACTAGCTAGCTCTAGAGAATTAGTGAAAAGTAGCAAAAAGCATGTCAAGGTACAGGATGGTATTTGCACTCTAACTTACAAGTTCTGTGACCTAGTTTCAAACCTAAAAGCCTCATATTCCCGAGGAACTTTTCCCAGCATGACACTGATTCTGGGGGACTGTGTGTCTGTGTGAATTTTTTCTTCTTTTTTGCATGTTTCCATACATCAGTGATACTCCCTGTCTCAACTGCAGATTCCAAACACTTCAGAATTTTGGTTTTGACTTGAAGATTTTCTATCACCACAACTAAACTTTCAGAATCAGGATTGATATAGTACCATTATTTTCTTGTGTTGCAGGTAAGGGCATCAAGAGAAGCCTTAGCTCTTACCATTACATTTCCTTCTTTGCACGACTATTCACTGACAACAGAGTGTAAGAAACTCGGGACCCAAGAGGAAAAACAATTGTAAGTGCACGACAGCCATCAAGAATTTCAGAACAATTTAACTTGCTATACTCTTGAATGCTGAGTTTTCTTGCATAGCAGTTTTCTCTGGCTTTCCACTGTTTCTTGGGCCTGCCTCTGCACAGAAACTTTTTGTTATCTGTGTGACAAGAAATAGAAGTGGGGGAGTAAAGTTTACAGGCAGCATTTGGCTTTTCACCTCGGTCTTTTCCAGTTGAAAGACACTTGAAGATAACCATCCGTAGATCCAGTCCCTCCTGCAGCCAGATCTTATCCATAATCTTAATCATTTGTAAAGCCAGCATATCTTGTCTCAGATCTTCTCCAACCTTAAAAAGGAAAATAAAATTTACGTAGTAAACTTCACTGATTTTAATTGTTTTACATTTCTAGGATGTGATACATTTATGCTACATTCTTCCTTACAGCCACATACTTAAAAAGAGAAATTTGCTACATTTAAGACTGGACATGCAGTAGAGACCTACTTTCACATTTAACAACCTGTACAGATGTTGGGTCCTAGAAATAAAGAGCAAACACACAAAATTATGAAGCTTACTGGTCTACACTAAAGTTAATTGCTATCAATGAAATAGGGTTTATTGTTCAACTTTTTTTCCCCATTATACATGATGTAAAGCCTACCTTAAACATCACATTGATTTCTTCTCCCAGAGGGTCTGCATTTATCAGGGCAACTTTCAATGGTACTGCATTGGAGCTGAAGAATGAACATGCCTGCAAGTAGATTTAGTGTTAATACTGAAAAAGGACTGCAGCCCAGAAAATAAAACACTCTGATAACAAGCAGGTTTGATGCACAATGCCCCTATTCAGACTTGGAACACTGCAACTGTGGCAAACACATGCTTCCTTTGAATAAAGAGCCCTTTGGCTGTTACTTGTTGAATATTTGTACAAAAGCCAATAATGCTACACAGAGATGTTTCATACATTTTGAAGGGAAGAGTGAATAAAACATGCATTAATATTTTATCAACAGCTTTTTTTTTTTTTTTCAAATCTAGAGGACTTTTATTAAAACATGGATATTTGCACATTTCACAGTACTTTCTCATTTATCTGCTTTCAAGGACATACTCATGATTCAGTAGTTACAGTAGAGAAGGAAAGCAAGATGAACTGTCTCTCTATACAGGATTAAATCCAGTGTCCACAGCCCTTTAGGTCCTCAGTCATCCATGATGATATAATCAAGACTGTGGTTAAGCAGATATTATCAAACCTCACAGAGTTCTGGAAAAATAATTCACCTGCTTGCCCTACTTTATTACTTGCTGAAACTTCACAATAAAATAAAGCTACTGTTTGTTTCCCTGCATTCAGTGCATCTCTTGGACACAAGCAGTAACAGGTAGTTTCACCTTTTTCACAGTATCTGCTTATTGTTTAAACTCTATAGCCTTGCTCAATTTTCTCTTTCAATTACTACCACAAACAGGACTTTTTAATGCACTTTGAATTGTGTCCTGCTTTACTATAATCAGGATTATTGGTGTCAAACACAATCTGAAGAAATATGGAGTTATTACAGGTGCTTATATTTTTAATACAAGTACCTTAATTGGTTTTCCACCAGTATTTCTGTAAATCTTATCTTTGCTCATCTTATTACACTGCCTTGTTCTCTTAGAATTTCTAATTAAAACCCTCCTCCCCTAGTGTAAAGAACTGTAAAGAGCTTTCAAGCACCTCAACGGATTCTATTTGTAAAACTTTTGCCTACATGTAGTTTTCACAAAAGGTTTTGGAATTCTGAATGAGAAGTACCTTGATATTTAGCTCTTTTGCCACAAGACTGGGATTGAGAGGCAAACGGCATTTATTCTTCAAGAAAAATAACTGCACACGTTCCATACCATTCTGCAAGGCAACCTGCACACACACAAAAATAATAATCAGATGGCATTTTTTTAAACTGGAGCACATACAGAAAAATTCTTGACAAAGTTATCCTCAAGTCAGTATTTTATCTCTTCAGTGTCAAAGGAATGCTACAAAGTGTAACTGCAGTTTTAGCTACTAAAAATACATCTGTCTAGCAGTACAACACTAATATCACAGAAGTTAGTGCACTGGTTTTTGATTTTTTTTTGGCTGAAGTAAATGATAGCACCCCCCTCAATCAAATTAAGTTCCTGTTATTAGCATAGAAACAGATTCTTATGCATTCTTTTGCACAGTGGGATAATTCTTCAGCAGTAATAGGTTTAAATACAATTCCAGTTCATTGTGCATAGAAACCATCCTACTTTCTTACCTTATCTCCTCACACAATCTTATGTTTCAAATGACAACAAATTAGACACAGGAACATCAACTTCATGAAGGCATTATCTTGTTAAAATGCAAAAGCAATAGATTTTCTACATATTATATATATTTTATTGAACTTGCAATAAAAAGGCAAATCAGTAGATTGTATGAGGGTATCCTCAAGGATATTAAAAATATATACGTACCTGCCGAGCAGAACCACTTGTTTGTTTTACTTTTTCTGCTACCATTCCAAAAAGCTGCACCAGTCTGGTCTGCTTCTCAAGCTCTTCCCTCAGCCTTTTTCCACAGACTGAAAGAAATGCTCCAAGAATTTGCTCGTATCTTACACCAAACTTTGTATCATACAGTGTATCCTTAAGAAGCCTGAAATAAAGGATTTAAGTTAAATTTTCTTAAAGAAAATACTGCCAACAATGCAATACTAAGATATAGAAAAGTTTTTAATTAATCAGTACTATATATACCCAAAGTCACTGACATACAGGATATAAAAGGAAAGATGTGTGTCTCATAGAGGCACTGTGTGGTTTTGTATGAAAAAACAAGATTTAAATTTTGAATATTGTCCATTCATAATGTTCATTGCTATGAACTATGATATTAAGAATTTTTTTCTCCTGTAAATATTAATTTTCTATTAAACCTTAAGTGAACAACAGAACAAAGAACATCTTACCAATACAGGTAGTGTGCTATTCGAATGCTTCCCAGTGCCCGAGCCAAAAGAAATTTGACAAGAGCACTTTCAAGGTAGGTTTCATACTTCAATGCCTAAACACAAAGAAAATAAAATAAATCACGTCTAAATTTAATTTTAGATAAAGACTGGGATTTTATGACTAATGCACAGACAAAATCATCACAAACCCATAGGACAGTTAAGAGCGATTATTTACTCAAATTGTTTTCCATGCTATGCATTAAGGTCATTAAGTATAGAGTCATGCAATTGCACTTCCACTGTTAGTAATAAGCAATTCCTTTGGGTTTTCAAGACCAAAACAAATTCCAACTTCAGTGCAGGCAGAAAGTCTTACCTGCACAAACTGAGGAAGGAAATCTGTTAATTCATCATCACTTAATGTCTCTATCCAGTTCACAGCTGTATTTCGTACTTCCTGATCAGCAAATCTAGAAAGTCATCACAAATTCCCAATAAGTTTATTCTGTTCATGTAAGATTTTTTTCTTTTTTGAGATCAGATAGATAAATCAATTTAAAGTCCTTAATAGCTCAATAAAGGACCTAAAACTTTGAGGCACTTCATTACATGGAATGCAAACACTTAAGTGTTTAGAACAAGCAGACTAATCTCTCAAAACTTCAGTCTTCATAACCTGTCACAAACTGGATTTCAGAATCCTAAGCACTATTGCTATTCTTTCACTACGTGACTTGGTTAACACTACATGAATAAAGTAAGCACACACTCTTCAAAATTTTAAGAAAATCTAGCTTTTGCTACATGAAACTCAGATATTTTCCATAAGAATGCCAGCCAAAAGAATCTTCTTTTGAAGAGAAGTCATTTAATGCACAACAGACAGACAGAACTTATTTACATTGTTTTGCTTACTTTGAATCAAGTAGTTCCAGTGCAGCTAAGGGTGATAAAGGAGGCCACTGCTGAAGTAAGGAATATATTTCTGGAAGACTTGCCCAGTCCCAGTGAGGGGCACTAGCCAATATTTTTGGAAGGCTACTAATGTGACTATGACAATAATGTCTCTTCTCCCACAAAAATTCCTTGTCTTCTTTTGATAGCCTGTAGACAAAAGCATTTAATTCATAACATATTACAAACCATCACCTGAATAACTTCAATATACTGGCCACTCCATATATACAAATAATTTAACACAAAAACCAGAATGAAATTAATACAGCTACTTCCTCCACAAAAGTCAAAATGAGAAGAAAAACAAAGCTTCAAACACTGTGGAAAAAGTTGTTCTATGTTACAGTTTGGGCAGGACAAAAATAAGTTTTAGTATAATCCAAAATAAGGCAAAACCTTAGTTTGGTACAGGAAGGCTCTTGTGGTATATGAACAATCACTGCTGAAACTGCCACTGCTCCCTGTGGCTGAAAAACTGCCAAGCAGAAAAAGGTATTTGTATAAGGCAGTCATGAGGGTACAATCTGTTAACAGGAGACTATTAATTGATACTGGCCATGGAAAGCACCAGTAAATTCATTAAGTCAGTACCATTACTTGGCAAGTTTAATTCTATCTCTTGTTTAAATCTCCACAGCTCTTCAAAATATACTAAAACCAAATTTAAGAAATCTAAGAATAAATAAGCATTCCATACCCTAGCCACAAATTGTGACATACAAAGAGACTATAGTTAGAAAGAGATAAAGATACCCAATAGTGTTATCCTTGGAGAGGATGGCAAGGAGACGTTCTCTCAATGGTTTTTCTAATGTTTCTATGGAATGATGCACAGTAGTCTTTGCAGCTTGAGGAATTTTATATTCAATATCAAAAGCATGTGATGGAAAGTCAATCTGAAATAAAAAAAAAAAAAGGAAGATGCTGCACATCTTTGAGAACCACACAGAAAGCTTCCCCTTTCAGCAACCTTCAGTGTTTAAGCATAACATTTTAGTTCTCCAAGTGTAACAGTTTTCAGGCACTGTTTCCTGAATATTTTTTCCATCTCAATTCTATATAATTGTGGCCTTTAAACATGACTGCTGTTTGTTGCACAATCCAGCAGTTGGAGAACTCTTCAGGAGGGAAGTGAGAATGTTCAGAACAGAGACTAATCACAAAATTTAGTCCCAACCTCTACCACCAACTCTGACTCTCGTTGGGACTGCCAAGACATGCCCAAAAATGTGCCTTCCCTTCAGAGACAAATTTCTCTGAACTTAGAATGAGAAGTGCTTATGTTCTGTAAAAAAACCAAAATTGCTGTTGTTTGTATCACTCCCACTTCTGCATACATTTCTACAGACTGCTTTTCCACAATGTTCTCTCCAAGTACTGATAGAGTGTTCTACCAAGCCATCTCCAGTTTCTCTTACATGAAGTGCTTCAGTAATTGACTTGCATACACTTACAGCAGCCCTCCTTTCTTTGCCTTCAAGGCTTAGTAACTACTATTCTACACTGACTTTCAAGTGTGACTTCATAATACTGACACTCTCTCCAAAACATGAAATGATTTATCACCACTCACAGAAGAGTTACAAGTCACGATTTTCAAACAAAACATGGTTAGATCAAACCAAAATTATGTATAACCTGCAGTACTGTTTTCTTACTGGTCACCCCTGATGCATGATGTAGATGTGATGAGGTCCAGAGCTGCAAAAGCTTTGTTCCACAAGTTAACAATCTGAGAAAAAAACAGTGTACAGGTATTAGTATCATGATCTATTCACTACAAGATATTAATTCTTAATATGCTAGTTGGAGAAGATCAGTGCTTACTACAAGGAAACAATTCTGAAATATTAGTGTGGTGTAGGAGAGCTAAAACTGAGTATGTGGTCCTGCTAAAGAAATAAGAATTTATCTTTTGACAAGGATTTTAACATTGATGTTCAGAAAAGACCACAGGAAATCAAACTGTACTAGGCAGTTTATTCCCAATAATACTACCGTTTCTAATTGTAGCAAGGCACAACTCAGGATACTTCATAAATCAGTTAAGTGCTGAATGTTAGGCACAAAAAACTTATTTGTTTTTAAAAATAAAAATACAGCTTTAAAAGACTGCTTCAAGCCTAGGCCTTTACTGTATTTTGAAATATGTTTTAGGGCTTATATGTTTTTCAAAGAAAGAACAATCTGTTATATTAAATATAGATTAAATGGGAGCTTATGATGCAAGTAATTTCTAAATCATGCCACTGAAGCATAAGTGAACAGTGAGGGCCACAAAGATGATCAGAGGGCTGGAGCACCTCTCCTACAAAGAGAATTTGGGGTTATTCAGCCTGGAGAAGAGAAAGATGGAGACAGACTTCTCACAATGGCGTGTAGCAATAGGACAGGGAGTAGCAGTTTCAAACTGCTAAGAGAATTAAGCAAGCTTTAGATAGAGTGAATAATATTGATAATCTTACCCATAGTTTCAATACCTACCGCCTAAAATCAAAAAGAGGCAGAGAAACCTGACCCAAAATTTCTGGGCTCTTTCTCTGCTTATTTGAGTCAGGAGAATTCCCACTACTTTGATTTAAGATTCCAAACAAAGTCAGACATAAGATTGATTCCAAAGGCAGCTGTGAAATCTGGATGGGGAAAATTATTCTGTAAAATAGGACAGACAGTTGTTAGTAAGTTACAGGCTTACCACATAACTTGTTGATGTCTCTTGCTTTCAAAAAGGTAATTAACACTGAAGAAAGTGTTACATTTCCACACAATTATATTTCACTGCACTTTATCTGCTGTACCAATAGTTTGCAAACCCTTCTAAATTACACTTCTGACCTGTAGCCAGATTTGGAACAACCTTTTTTAATTTCTGTCTGTTAAATCACATTTTTTACATAGAACCACACTGTCCAGCATAACCAGTCTTCCCACCCTACTCACTTTGAGGACACACACAATTCCATGTTAGCCACCCCCTAATCTCTCAGATTTAGAGTCAACTGGCAATAGATTCCCATCCAAATAAATGGTAAAAAACCAGCACCTATAAAGAAAGCAGTTTAGGTGTATACATCTCACTGAGCAATTCAAACTCAGATTTTTGTTTACACTGATTTTTATTGCTTAAAATATTCTTTAAGTTTGATGATCTGCAACATTCAAAAACAATTCTAAAAGTTACCACAGTATATTGCTAAGCCAGTTACTCCATAAAACACTACAACTATATCAAGCAAACTTGACACATCTTTCACCCACTAACAAAAGATCTGACAATTAATTCCTTCTTTGGTAAAAAGAAGTAGTTGAAGCACTCTCTGAAGGCAGGTATTCTAGAACCGGATCATTTTCTGGTTTCCTGATCTGAAAAAAATTGTCACTGTAGACTTCCAGGGTATTCCTCAGGGTTTATCTCTGACCTTTAAAAAGTCAGAAAAATAGATATAGGGCAACGTGGAGCTTACCTACAGCTCCAGTTATAGCAGGCTGCCTGCCTGATAACTATTAAGTGGAAAAGAATAATCTGGGCATAGATAAAGGAAAGCATTTTCCTCTAAGTTATCACACACCATCCTTTCCTTATTTCTTTTCTGCATGCCTTTCCTTCTTCCTCTACCCTATTCCCCTGGCCCATAAATAGAAACTGAATTTTAACATCTCAAACAGACATTCTCATTGCTATAGACATTCTTAAGCACTTATGCACCAGCTCTCTTTAGATAAATTACCTTAAATTAGATGTTTAAATTCAGGTATAAGGTTGTTACAATGTATTTGTAAGAAAAAATTATTTACCATTAATGTTAGTAAGACTGAGTTGCTTTTCCTCCCCCTATTTACATAATTTGAGCACAGTTCATAACCAAGCTTTCTCTAAGCAGCACAAACTGTTCTCACTACCAAGACTGTTATGACCTTTCCAACTCTTCATAATTGTATCCTACAAACACATTAGCACAGGCACTTCTCCAACACTTCCCATCCCAATTTTAAAATCAGTAGTGTTGTACCACTTGGAAAACAGAGTTCTGATTTTGGTCAGAAAGTCTCACACATTGTTCTTTCAACACTTCAAAATGGAATCAGAAGGAAGAGTTGCTTGAATTCAGCAGCTACCTAGGTAGCTACTATTCAAATCAAAATATTTTAGTGAGTTTTAACAGACTAGAGTCACTTACAGTTCATCCCATTTAATCAAGTAGAAGAAATTCTTGTATGTGCCAACCTTCTTGGACTGAACAGGCTTAAAGAGATCTCTTCCATTATGGGTCAGAGAACAAATCAAGTAGTATTTTTCATAACTGGACAAGGAAGAAAAAGTAAATTGTAAAAAAAATATTTTAAAAATCTATAAAATGATTAATTTTATAATTAATAAATTACTCACTTTGATACCCAACCAGTAGAAATCCCATGCACAGCAAACACTGTGAACTGTAGATGTTCTGTGGCAGTCCATGCTTCCTTAACACTTCTACTGTCTTCTGGAGAAATTGCTGCAGAACTGCTACATGAATTCATGTGGAGTTGCAGAAGAGCCTCAACTGCTTTTGTTAGCTGGTCTATAGTCACTTTCAGAGGGTTTTCAGGCTGCAGGGAACCTGAATTAAAATTTATCTTTAATAAATATCTTCATAAAACAGCCACTTAAAAGCAGTTTTTAATTAAAATTGAAGAACTTTACTCACCAGATGAACTCTTGCTTGTGTCATCACCACATTTTAAGGACACCTACACAGTAAAGTTGGAGCACATATTAATTTTCCATTACTTTTAAGTATCTTGTACAGAAATTATGAAACACCTGAATTAGGTCCATATTGGGGTTTATGTGACACATCTTTCTACTCAAAGTTCCTCAAGAGTTAACTAACAGCATCACAATTTTCATATTACTCAGCAACTGTTCACCAAGCTCAAAAGCTCACATTTTGTCAAATTACAACTATTTTAACACCACTTATGAACTCTTAAAAGACAGTGCATTGGAATGTTGCTGAGGGTACTTCTCTGTTAGCTGTTAGTTCTATTACCCAGTAATTTAAATCAACAGCTGTTTTTTGTGGCAGTTGTTAAGGTATCTTTTGTAGTCAGAGTTACTATGAAAAAAACATTAAACAACTGAGAATACTGAACAGCAAGTACTGTCATTTCATGTTATCTGCTGTGTTTCTTGGTCTGCTAAACTGGAAGTCTAAACATGATACAACATTACAGCAACGTCCAGTCTCAACAAGGATGCTGTTGAAGCCAAAATATTGTAAATAAATCATGGGAATTTGCTCTCCAGTAAGGAAGGGTTTCATTCATCTTCTAATAAAACTAAAGCTTCTCATGAAAGCTAAAAATCTGTGACTTAAAAACAGAAGCCAGTGAATTTCCACAAGCGAAGATAATAAAATTACTTTTTTTTTTTTTTTACTAAATAATCTAATCAAGCTAGTCAACTAATTTAAAATTAATGGGATGGAATGAAAATGTTGGACAGTTTCAAAATAAATTAAGTGTGGAACTGTTGCTGGTGTTTGCAAATACCAAAGATTACGAAATGGTATTTAGTGTTAAAAACCATACCTCAGAATGAAACTGATAGTGAGAAAGTTTACCTCTGCATTTTTAGTCCTTGGAAGATTAACAGCCCTCCTCAGCTTCTTCACCGATTCCGTAATTGCAGGAGTCTCTACACAGTCCAACGTAGAACAGATTTTTCTGACAGTCTTAATTACATGATCTACAGCCTTGTGCTGGGTCTAAGTAGGAAAGAACATATTGATCTGATCTCAACTGTGAAAACAAGTATTGCTTTAATTATTTTTTTTAGAATGAATAGCCAAGAAAATTTCATCAGATGCAAATCTCTACACTGCAGCATAACAATTTGATTAAATAAAAACCTCAGCATCAGGAACTTCCTTATAGCTCAGTTATTAATTCAAAACCAGCAGTAGTACAGATTCTCCAATGTTGTCCAGAAAGCATTAGGAGGGTTACAACAGTTTTTTTTTTCACCAATGATACTCACTCACTGTGAGGCAGGAATGCTAAATAAGCCATTTCAGCCTTCTTAACTATATAGGTTCAAGCTAGATTTACACTACAGTATAGCTTCCATAATGGAACTTGATCTTTTTTTTACTTCACTTAATCTATTTTTAGAAGGGGTTTGTTGCAACTTTTGCCTTACGTATTATTTAATTTAAATGGTTCTTGAAGCAATTTCAATTTGTCCTGGTAAGAAATTAACCACAGAAATCAGAAGACAATGTAAACCTTTATGCCATACATTCAAAACTAACATTTGGAAGATAACAGCTGTTTTGGCACATAAAAATAAATTTCCCACTTCTGTTTTCCTCACAGGCTCTCAAATTAATTTCAATAAAAAGACAACAGGTAACTTAAATTGTGCAACTATGTAAAATCAAAGGCTATAAACTATTTATGGATTACTTTACCCTCTTTCATTTTGATTAGCAAACTTCAGCTACTGAATATGTACAGGAATTCACTTCAGAAAGTAAAAAAATACTTCAGACACAACACCTTCCTATGTTTGGACACAATCATCATCACCTACAAGCTACACCTCCCATCCTCAAAAAGGCTGCAGGAAGAGTAGCATGTAAGTCTGAGTTGATATGTTTTGCATTCTTCACCTCAGCTTGTGAAATCACAGCTAAAGAAGCAAGCTGAAGCAGCTGCAAGAGCAAAGCAACAAAACCACCATCTATGATTCTATGATATGAAGGAGCAGTAGTGACATCTCACTCTTCTACAAAAAAGATTGTGTTCCCTTGAGAACATGGTGAATCACTATCAAGGGAATTAAGTAACATTAAGGGAATATTTAAATAGTGGACATGAGTTTGTTCAAACCTGCATTCCTGGAGAGAAAAAAAAATAGTGGAAACAAAAAGCGTTGTAATTAAGTCATTAATTTCAAGACTGTTCTTATAAAAACTGTTAAAGAAACAGAGCTACTCATGTTTAAGGATCTAAGTCTTCAAGTTACATTAGTAATCTCTAACAGGAGCAGCTTATTTTCACTCCTGATGGTTATCTTCAGCTAGCTTTTGCACTTGGGAAATTACTCCAAATTGCTCCACATAGAAGCTGTTTGAAGTTATCTATCACACACTGAAACTGACAGTTTTTTTGACAGCATATTTTAAATTAATCCAATAGTGCATAATAAGATGTTATTACACTGTGTTTATGTTCCAAACATGCTTCAGTTATAACTCCCATTGTACACAACTACTACTGCTTACTTTTGTGTAGAATTCTACCCATTATCAACACACCACTTATGTATGGGAACAATTGACAGGCAGGATTCAGACCTTTTCTCTGTTTCTCTAAATTACTCTCTTTCACGAACAGGTTATTTTGCAACTCAGGACCTAGAAAATATATTTCTAGTTGTGACATTTAGATAATAATTAGTTTGCAAGAAAAGCTAGGAAAAGCAATCTATAAGTCCATGATCCCAAATGCACACGTGACAGCTTGTTCAGATCTCCACTTCACCAAAAAGAGCTGTAAGTCTTTTTTCCAAAAATCTCTTTAGTAAACTCTCTCATGTTAACTTTTGGTTCAGAAATAATTTAAGATACCCTTACCTCATTTTTAAGAGCTATGTTAACTTGCTTATGATACAGATCAAGAAGCTCTTCAACAGAAGGCCTGCAAGAAATAGTAATTATTGAATACAAGTGCAAGAACACAATAGATCCTTGGTCAGAAATTCAGTGATGGGCTTGATTACTAAAACAAGCATGTAACATTACCTTATAATAGGTTCTCTGAAAGGCTTTTCTACTTTACAGAGGTGTTTGGTTAGATGTATGGGTGTTCTGTCATCATCTTCCTGCAAGAAAATATCAGATATTTAGTCCAGTTGTCACCTTTCCATAATTTCAAATAAAATTTTAGACGTTTCATTACTAATACCTGTAGAAGGAGATAAAGTAATTTATTTTCCCCTTTGAAGAGATAGCTAATTAATAGCCTATGAAATGTGTACACACTGGGACAGGAGGAAGAGGGAAGAAACAGCAACTGAGTGACCTACTATGAAGATATCAAATATTCCTCCTTTCCTCTTTAACAGCATGATACATATCTAATTAAAATAAAAAACTGCTCTCAATTTTTATTTCACTCTGAAAGCTGCTGCTTCTCTTCCAGGACTCAAATTTAGTCCAAGTGCTTGCATACTTTTTGCAGCTATAGTACGTGGTCTAGCAAGAGAGATTATCTGTGTTTATATAAATTACCTCGCAAATCAACTCAGATTCATCAACTCTGATGCAAACTCCCAGTCTCCTGAAGATTCATACTTACTGTTCGTGCCAGATCTCTGCATATCATGCTGTGGGTCAAGAGCTGCAGTTTGATTTCTGTATCCCACTTCCGACAGTTCTGAATATATTCATGGCTTCCCACACAGTGCTTACTGTTAGACAAAAGCTATAGTTACACCAAAAAATATGCAGTACTTTAAAAAACTCACATGGAATATTTAAGGTCACCTGTTGGCTCAAAATAAGGGAATGGTGAACCAACCTCCACACCATACTACTTGATCTGATTTTTACTTTTGCAGAAGTTTTAGTATACTATGACAGATATCTAGCCTTTTGCTAAAGCTCTTTACTGTGACTAACAATGAAAACAAATATGCTCATCATAAAACTCATGGGGATTTGTAAATTATTAGTTTTGGGGAAAAAAATAAAAAACAAACAACAAAACAAAAAGCAAAACCAAAAAGACAAAGCACAGATTACTATAGATCATTAGAAATCATCAGTAGATTTTTCTTCTGGGTACTGGGATTCAAAGAGCAGCTGAAAAGTACAACATCCTTCTACAGAAATCTGCATCTGACAAAAACTGTTTCTGCTGAGTAAAACAAATAGCATACTAGAACACATCCCTAGGAAGCTGCTAAGAACATAATTTGCTGTATCCCAGAGTAACCCTAAAGACTTCTGATCTTTGTACAAAGTGTGACTCTTCTACATTTTAAAGATTTGGGCTTTCACACGTGTTTTTTTTAATTAAAGACATACTTTCCACTAACTGTGCCATGAAAAACATGAAGTTAAATATTAATGAAAAAGTTTGCTTACTTCTGTAAAACTTCTTCTTGGCCACAAACTTTCAGGATATAGCTGCCAAAGTCCACTTCACTCAAGTCATCATGCACCCAGCAAAGTGCCTGCATTATTATAAGCTCAACAGGGGAACTCACTGTTTAAAGAAATTACATCTAGAAGTTAAATATAAATCTATAGCAAGAGATATTAACCACTGTTCACTCACAAATTGTAGTTTTCAAATGGAATTAATTTTTATACTTGTAGGGATGACTTCTATGCTTCTATAATCTCCTAAATGTCATAGTCTGAGATCTTTTTTTCCCTCCAGCAAGGAGAGGCATCTTAAAAAGCCTGCCTGTAGATTAAGAAATCACTAAATGCTTTTTAACTTAGGATATAGCATAATCACTTGATGAGAAGTACAACAGCCTGCAGCCAGTTTCTGATTCTTTCCTTTAAATCATTTGCAAACAATGACATGGACTCAAAATTCTATAAAAATTCCTTTATAAAAGAAGTTTTCATCAGTACCTTCCAGAGCGGTGGACTTTTTTCCCTTCAAAAACTTTCCTAATTTTCTTGCATCTTATTTTTTTTTAAAGAAATGTTACTACTGGGGTGGATACAGAAAGGTAATGCCACAATGTTTCCCAAAGGATAATGGAAGTGCTTCAGCTGATTAACAGGTGACTGACTAACCATTACAGCACTTGAAGAATGAGCATGTGGAATTCAAGAGCAAGGCATGATAAGAAGTAGGCATTCAGAAACATTAACTCACTGTAGAGGTAGACATGGACACCCTGAGCAGTTCTCAGTCATACTAAATTAGTTCTAGCCCTAGGATGCTAAGCTATGCAACAGTTTGAGCAAGAACAGAAGGAATTAAAGGAATATAATAATTTTAAATATGCCTATTACTAGCCATGTATGAGTGAGTGACAGATACCTGTCTTTCACTAGCTATGGAAGACAAGTAGTTTAACTGTGATTAAACTAGTTAAACTGCATCTGAAAAAGCAATATGGTAGAAAGAGCACAGAATAAGGTATGTGGAGCTAGAATGCAGAACACATTCCAAGGTATCCACAAAACTTCTAGAAATAAAGGGCTGAAACATACTAAGTTATGCTACCAAAGCCTTCTGTAGGAAAGGGTCAAACCTGCCTTACTAGGAAAGAGTAATCTTAATGATGAAAAGCAGAAACCTTTTCTGGCCTACACATTCAGTTCATCTCGTTTCTGAACAAAAGAGTATTAAATCACAGCACATTAAGGCCCAGGAAATCAATACAGAATGAAAACAGTTGTGCATTGAGAGCTTACTTTCCAGTAGAATAGCTAGTTTGAGTAATAGAGCAACCTAATACATTCAGAGAGCTAAAGCATCTACACTGTTACAGTCAGAGAAGCAAATGATAAGGAAACACCACAGCACAGATCCCCCACCAGATGACACAGTCTGGGAACTGGGACCCTCAAAGGGTTAAGAGACTACAGCAGTATAGATCCTAAAAAAGTTGCTCCTCAGGTTAAGTTACTATCAGTTATTTTCTCACCAAGAAGTGCCAGAAGTTGACAGCATACAGAGTTACAGCCTTTAAAACAAACATGCTGAGCACAGAGAACATGAGTTTATGTGCAAAACCAAGGCAAACCTCAAAGTTCCACCCCAAACTGATACTCCTGGTTTACCACAAAACTTGGCCAGACAGTTGTGACACATTGCAACAGTATTATTTTTGTTTGTGTTCATAAGCATTTATTGAAGCCAAGTAATAGATAATTTCAGTGTTTATTCTCCATTTGTCTGAATTTTTAGATAGCCTGCAACAGTTTATTTAAACACATTAAAGCATTGAAATAAAATACTAAAAGTTAAGAATCTCAAGTCCTGGTGTCATTGTCCCCCCAAATACCATAAAGTAGGTCAAACTCTTGAAGAAATGTTTTAACATTCCCAGCTGTGGTTAGAATGATGCTTCTGGTTTGCTTGGCTTTTCTTTTTAAATAAAAGTTTCACTTTGTCAGCCTTTAAGTATCTTCTGATGGAAACACTGGCCCAGAATTAGGTTCTTTCTTCAGTTATCTTTTTACACTCCCCACAAGTAATCCACACTCAGGGATTACAGAAACTGAAAGCCATTGGCCTAGACTAAGTCTTGCAAGCAAACTCCAATTTAAAAAGCAGAAACATACCATCACATGTAAAGGTAACTGGTTGCTGGAATTCTTCAATTTCTATAGAAACCTTGATACTGGCACTCTCCCCACTTATATTTCTTTGCAGCATGATGGGACTCAGCACAAAGCCTGGATTTGTTTGCTGATTAGTAAAAGGAAACTTGGTCCTCAACCTGAAAGTAGAGAAGAATTATGAAACATTGCAATAGATAAATCTAAGACTAAAGCACAAGAACACTGTAATATCCACAAGCCAGAAGAGTAAAGACTACCTTTTGCTCTGTATGCAAATTTTATGTACCAAACAGCATTTAATTTTTCTCCTCTTGGCAGAACACTGCCCACAATAATTACACAATAATTAGTAGTTAGAGGGGAAAAAAACTAACTTATAATTAAACAGGTTTTATATATAGCTTATAATATTTAATAGGTCAATGCTTACAGGACATATCCAAAGTTAAGTTCTAGAACAGTTTTAAAAAAGCTAATCCATGGCATTTGGTAAAAATACCCCTTTAAAAAGGGAAATTTTCTTATGTACAAACCACCACAAAACTCTTCACATATTTTAATTTTTGGAAGTCTTATATGAACCTAGATACTATGCAGAAGGTAGTTATTCCAAGTTGTGGAAGTTGAGAAAGGCCTAAATTAATTAAAATACTTCTCTTTAGGACACAAAGTTTAAAACGTTCACCCAATAATGAGTACACTGTACTTTGATAGCTGCTTTCTATTTTCTGTTATTTAACACAGATAAAATAATAATTTAACCCTAGCCTTCTGTCAACAATGAAGTAGTATTATAGGAGACCAAGAAAAAACCTCATAAAAATGGTCATATATTTAATTATCTTGATTCCTGACAATAGCATGATTTGGGGAGGAAAAAAAACAAAGGAATCCCTCCAACAAGAATTGTCCAGCCAGAAGTCCCTCTGCATTTTAAGTGATGAGTCTTGAAAGTAAGGGCAACAATTACACTGAACTAGAAACTTGCAACATCCATGTTTACTGTGGTCTTTGTCTTAATACTGATCAATAATTTTCACAGATATATTTTCTCACTGGTTTTATGGGGTTTGCTTTTCATTTCATAAACACTCCTGTCTTAAAAAGTAGCTGTTATCCTTCAGATTCAAAAGATCTCTGTTTGTCCCATTAGTTCTTGGCTTTTGATCTTGACAAGGGAAAAAGGCAAGGCCCATTTTCTTCTCTAGGAAGAATACAAACAAAATAATCTTTCATTAAATTGTGTTAGTAAGCAAAAAACTGGAAGGAGTATTCTGGGTTATCAAGTCCTCTCTTCTTTGGTCTGATCTTTAAGAAACTTCATCACCTGGTCAAAGACAGAGTAAGTTTGAAGGATTTCTTTGTTACAGAATTCCAATCATGGAAGCAATAAGAATTAAAACATTTATGGGTTAGAAAGGCATTGAGTGATGGGTGTTTAGTGAGAAAAAGACAAAAAACTAAGAAAAAAAGACTTGAAATTCTTTCAAAAGAAAATGTATTAAAAATATATAGAAGAACACACAGACATATGGAAACACAGAAAAAATAGTTTGAGGATTAAGAAGTATTAGAAGAACAAGGAAAAAAGTGAAAGTGGCACAGGACCAAAAAAAATAAAGAGGAGATACGATAATTCAAAAACCTTGGTAGCGAAAAATTTTAAAAATTCTGTTGTACTCTTAAAAAACAGGACACCAGGAAAAAGTGGGATAAGAAAAACAACAGATACTGGAATCTGCCCCCCAAGCAAAAAAAGTAGGACTGGCTCCTGTCAACATAGCTGAAAATGACAACCTTTTTTTTTTTTTCTTCTTTCTGAAAGCTAATTTGAGTTCAGTAATTTCTTACTTTGTAACTGCTTGAGAAAAAGCTGACAGTTCTTGATTTTGCCCTTCAATTTCTTGGTGAAGCACATTTTCTGTCAGCATGCCAGTGGTCCCATTGTCTTTCTGCAACTCAAAAGATAATACAGTATTTAAATAGCTACAAACATATTCCTACAGCCAGCAAAACCGTATGTAGATGATAGATTTTCAGGAGTCTGAGGTTGACTACTAATTTTATGTCTATAAGGAGAAAAATCACTAAGTTCAAAAGTAAAGATTCACCAGGCCAGTGATTCCTTTGCAGGAGGCAATTTATCTGACAGTATCACAGTATCGTTACCAGTTAAGATTATGTTGCAAGCATAACAGCTCCTAAACTCTCAGCAGTGTCCTATTCCATTAGAATTTGGCTACATTTTGCTGAACCAGAAGGAAGACAGACAAATGTTTTTCCTTCCAGTCTGTGGTTCAGCCTCCAGTACAGTCCCAGAAAGAACCACTTCGTATCAGTAATGCACACAGCAGGAAAAGGTGAATAGTACACTGGAAGATGTGGCATTCAGAACACTAAATTAGAACTAATCCTGTGGTATCAAATTACTGCTCTTTTAATCCCTTATGCCATATGCTACCACAATTTGAAGTATCCAATCTAAAAAACAATTGCTAAAAAAGAACTGCAGTTTTAAATAACAAAATCTAATATACTTTAAAAAAAAAAAATCAAACAAAACTGCAGCATTTTGAAGTACATACCTGTTTCTGATACAATTCACAATACAGCCATACAAATTCTAGTGTCAGCAAACAGCAGAGAGCTGCTGGAAGAAGCAGGGTGACTGTGGTGGAACTCAGCTCTCTGCAGCCTAACAGCCACCACAGCCTGGAGGACTCAAGAACCTCCAGCCAGGTATTGCCCAGAATAAGTTGATCTCAAAGAATTTGCTTATGTCCAGCCTAGGGTCATTATATACAGAGGCTAAAGGCTTCTGACCAATTGCTAGGTCCAAAAACCCCTATTTATTCGTACCTGAAATAGTGAATAGCTGCTTAACTGCTCTGTGGGTTATTTATTATTAGCTGACAAAGCTGAGCATTTCATTTCACTAGGGCATGTCAGGCAATATAGGCAAATCAGTCTGTTTCAGAAAAAGGGTCAAATCTGTAACATGCAGAGATAGAAGCTCTCAGGTCTTCTACTTCTGCAACTTTTTTTGCTACAATTAACTTGCTTAAGCAGTATAGCCTAAACATAGAAGAGGTAATACACACAACCCGTAACTGCCACTTGAACTGCATTTAAACCTAGTTATTTCAGCTAAAATATTGCTTTCATGAACACTGATCAGTTCAAAAGGATATATTCAATATAATTGTGGATTAGTCATACCATGGGAAGCAACTGAGAGCAGGAAACTGTAAAGCCACAAAACCTGGAATGAGATTCAGGAGCGGGTACATTACCTTGAATTTAAAAACATTCTTTCATTCTAACATCTCAGACAAGTTGTATCACATAAAACACTTCTGGGAAACTGCACAAGACCTGCTGACAAACCTTTCCCATTGTGTCTAGTAGTTGTATTTGTTTAGCAATTACACAATAACAAAACAAAAAAATCATCCAAGGAAACAGGAAGTTAAAACTTACCAAGCAAATGGTAAACACCTTTGATATTCAACTAACTCAGCATTCAACACAACACTCGATCATCTCAAATCAAGCAGCTGGCTGTACTAATGTTATATTTTCTCCAGTTAAAAACTTTTTAAAGAACTATTACTACAAATAAGTACTCAAAGCACTTTGCAACTCTGATCAGAGTATAAAAGCAGTGTACAAAGGGATTACTTGAAGTTACACCACTGCTGCAACATTGCCACTTTATGCCACTTTGTGACACTTCTGAATTATTTACAACAAAATTTGCAGGCTATATTTAAAGAAGTTTAGAGATCTACAGGGCACTTCTATACACGCATGCTTAGCCAGGGTAAACAATAAATACTAATGTAATGAACAAAGAATAAGAACTTTCATTGGTTACCCAGAGTTGACCTTAGGGTCACATCTGTCTAAGGAGAGAAATCTAATGGTAATTCAAGCATATATTGCTGTAAATTACCTCCTGGAGAAAAACTAAGACCATTAAATAATCTTTGCTTTTTTCACTGAATTTCAAAACTAACTTTTGGTGACATTTTGAAAGTCAGTTCCAAGAGGACCTGATGAACAGGAAAGACCCTTTTAAATCCTGAATTCTTGAAAAACACCTGGAATTTATAAAACCATATTTCAGTCACCAATAGTCAAATATTACTTTCTACAGACAACACCTCAGAAGCACTGATCCAACATAGTCTACGTATTCTAGTCAATAGTTACATTACAGCTTACCAAACAGCATTGGGAAACATGCAATTCCTCAACAAACACTAGGAAATATCTGAGCTCACATATCACAGCTTAACAGTGAGAGGAAAAAATTAAAACTCAGTTAAACCCAAGTTCTTAACACATATAATGTTGAAAATGCAATCCTCAAGAACAAAGGATATAGGGGGG
>JAAWXA010000027.1:9656263-9668683 GCA_038090715.1 Florisuga fusca
GGGGGGGTAGGGTTTTTTTTGGTCTTTCTCCACTGGCCTTCTTTAAACTTTTGCCACAGTACTGACAACTGGCACAGAAAAACAGGAAATTCTTCAAATGAGGGGCTAAAAAATTCACTTCAGTGTAAAATTAGACAGCTCGTAAAGCCAAGGTCTACTAAATATTCTTTTTTCTGAGCAAAATCCTCCCTAATATCTAAATATGAGGGAAAAATTCTTTACTGTGAGGGTGACAAAGCACTGGAACAGGCTGCCCAGAAAGGCTGAGGTGTCTCCTTCCCTGGAGGCTTTCAAAACCCATCTGGATGCAACCATGTAGCGTGCTCTATGCAAGCCTGCTTTAGCAGGGGGGGTGGACTAGATGATCTCTAGAAGTCCCTTTTAACTACAATGATTTAAAAATACTGATTTACATACCTGTGATGTTTGGCCCTGTAACTTCGCAAGCTGACTTGTCCTCATGTTTAAGGACTGGCTCCTTGTAACTGTTGCTCCAGAAGATTTCCCATTAACTTTTCTTTCCAGATGACACGTTACTAACAGCTTTTCTTCCAATAGCACAGCATCCCACGGATCTTCAACAGTCATACTTGAAGCTCTCTCTTCATCACTCTCTGCCTTATTTAAAGCCTCCACGCTATCTACTTTTGGTTTACTTAAGGGATCCAAATCTAACCAATCAAACTTACTAACATCCCTGCAGCTTTCCGAGGCTGGTAGGTTAGAAACTGCAGACTTTATAGAAGTCATTTCTAAGTCCGTGCTTGATTTCCCATTTTTCAGAAATTCTGAGGTGCTTGCAATTTTGTCAAATACTTTTGCCATTTCTGGTGTAAGTACTGGAGGATATAAAGGTAAGCTTCCTTGTGGATGGAAAGGTGTAGTAGCTGCCAAAGGGTATGAAATGTATTGTGACTGTCTTGGAAGACCAAGATAAATAGGTTCTCTAGAGTGAAAGGAAGAAACATTTGGATGGAATCCATTTTGAAATACACCAACAGTCTGTTTTGTGTAAGAAGCTGAGGAGTAAATAGGAGGTAAAGTGCATGTCACAGGTGCTGGTATCCCAGGCATCCACTGTCTTCTCTGACCTGTAGGCCCAAGATAAAATTGCGAAGACACAGATGGGCTCATAATAGGACTTGCTGGTAATGTAGGTACTTTACTGGATTCAAAACTGTCATCCAGCAGCAGTTTCTCTAATTCAGCATGAGTAAGCTTCTCTATGTCAATGGTACTTAGTTTGTCTTCCATGCTCTTGGCATCAGACTCTGGAAACACCATGAGATCATGGTCCTGTTTGTTATGAATCTGTGCTTTTTGTCTGGGGCTGCTTAGAGAATGAAAAGTTTGTTTATTACCAGCTATACTTCTTTCTTTTTGCATCTTAGCTAATGCCTCAGCTTCCATCTGCAATGCCTCCTCTTTGTCCACATCTTTTGACCTGGTGGCTGCCAAAGAAGGTGAGGAGCGCTGCTTAAATCCATTGCTACTGGATATCTGGGCCATACCGCAAGAACAGATGTCCATCTAAAGAAGCAACACTTCCCTTGTACTGGTTGTCCACCCTTGGCTTCAGAATAGATTTAGCAGACCTGAAAAGGAAATTAAACATTAGAAACACATCAAACAAATTACACATGGAGAACTACAGCTGACAAGGCTGCACATGTCCCTCCAGAAACCCAGAACAGGTTTTTTTTGGTTTTGTTTTGTTTTGTTTTGTTTTTGTTTTTGTTTTTCCAGAAACCCAGGACAGAAATTTGTATTTAAGTCCTGTCCTTGGAAAACTTCTAAAACCAAACCAGTATACAAATTTCTGTAAAATTTTATAAGCAGACTGCAGTTTTCAAATAATTTGAAGTTAAAATACAATTTTAAAAATCTGATAAAACCATAACACTTTTAACAATAGCTTATCCTGCATGCCTGTTTTAAGCAGTAAATTCATGTGATAAAACATCGGATGAAAAGCTTCCTAGACATAAGTATGATTAAAATAAAGACAGACCTTTGAAATGCTAAAGACACTGCATCAGTTAACATTTTTACCTAAGTTTACCTTCACTTTGAACTTCTGACTTTGTAGCCATCTAAGTTCAAAGGAACAGAGCAAGCAGAATCTACACTTCTCCAACATTTGCAGAGAGAAGTACAAATTCAATTTAGACCATCTAACAGCAGGGGAACTGCTCTCCAATACTCAGAAGAATATGTTTCAATTCAAATCCCAGAAACAGGAAGAACAGACACCTGAACCATTACTGTCCCTACCATAGGCAGAAATTTATAACACCTGGAAGTCATCAGAAGACCTAGAAGTTATCCTTAAAAAGTCAGGATTGTTCTCATCTCAACTGCAGCACACTGTTTCAACTAACAGTAATCATCAGTTTTCAGCTGACAACCTGTTCACCTTCTAGAGAACAACTCTCAAAGATCGGGTCTTTTTTTTAAAAAGTGCTGCTTTTTAAACAAGAAATTAAAACTAGAAGCAACTGAAGGGATTATAACAAATTTGAAAGTACCAAAACAGTCTCCTACACCACTTATTTCTCCCCTAAATCTGAAATTACTGGACACAGGAACACCTTTGCACAAAGTCATCATATTTACACTGCCCTTGCAGTAACCAATACTGTCTGCTTTGTTTAAAAGCAGGTCTAAAAATCTCAGCCACCCAATATATCTACAGCCCCGATGAAAGGCAATCTGTCTTTTCCAGTGAGACTTAGTTAGCTTTAAGCAATAGTTTAAGTATTCAAACAGATGTGATCAGACAGTGACCTCCTTCTCTGCCTACAGTCTAGCACTTTCTTCCTTGGTAGAAATTTTAGATTTTGAATACATTTATTAAAAAGTTAATTTTCTAAGTCAAGTACCTGCATATTGCTATGTAATTTTGTTTAAGCGAATACTGTTCATTATTATTTCAAAGGAGTAAAATGCTCTTTTTAAAAAAATAATGCAGCAATGGAGCTTTATTAAGAACCAAGAAACAGCAAGATGCCTAACCATCTCCTTCAGATCAAAGCCTACATGGAATGGCAATTAACTTCAAAACAGATTTTCACTTACAAAAGCTTATATAAAGACCAGAAGAGGTTTCTGTTGAGAAACTTCACAAGAACCTATACAGAATATTACATGTCTATCAGGACAAAGACTCCCAGGATATAAATTAGTTTCCTATATCTTAATGAGAAAGGAATGTCTCGATTAGAGATAAATCCTGTTACCTTAAGCAGAAGTAATCTCACCATCTGCTGGTGTACATGTTAACATCCTTTTTTTTTTTTAAGATGAGCTGCATAACAATTAAAAAAAAATAAGTTTTCAACATTCTATTTATATTTTGTTCTAGTGCCAAACACAGAACATATCATTTGGTAATTCAGTCTTAAGAAATACTTTATAGTTATTGTAATACAGTGCACATAAATTCCCCAGAGTCCAAGCACTAAATACAGAAGCAACAATAATAAGTCAGACCATTTCCTGCATTCCTTACAAAGCAACGCTTGACATGCAGCCATGAGAGCTTCCTCAAAACAAGTGTAATTTTCACAATAACTCTGTGGTTATTTTGCCATTAATTAAAAAAAAAATTAAAAAATAAATTGAAGCATTTGCCTAACATTGAACTATAGCTAACTGAAGAATTAACACATCTTCCTGGCAAATTAGAGACTGTAGGATTTTTATGGGATAAGAGAGAAAACTTAGCAAAATAAGACAGCAGTAATACACTATGGAAAGTCCTAATCATCTGGAAATTAACTCATAGCAAGACATTTCCCACAGCAGGAAAACTCCTTAGCAAGAAAAAACAATAACTTTGATGTTCACAAGCTCTCTTTGCCAGATGCATTGAGATTGCTACAAATCAAGAAATAACTGAAGAGATATTTCAAGACGTCATATCATGAGTAAGCCCAAAATTTTAAGAAATAAAGTCAGGCTTTAGTTAGAAATTTTCCAATAATGTGGACATAAGTTGCCCTGAAAGGCCAGCATATATTTCAGGTATATAGTTATATCACGTTGTCTTTCTACTAAAAACTTAAGTAATTTTAGAAAAATTGGCAAGTGCCCCCTCACAGGTGATATTAAAACAGTTAACTTGAGGACTGAATCCATTTTAGGTCACACCTACACAATCTTCAAAGACAATTTCACTAACTAAAATACAGGTGCAATTTTTAATTTGCCACAAACTCTGAGCTAGCATTCATTTCTGTTTTGCTCACACCATTCAGCTGGTAAAGTCCTAAATAACTGTTCCAAGACCAGCAGATGCATCCCAACTTTGATTCTGAAAAATCACCTACATCTAAAAAGTATAATTCCATCACAAAACCTCTTGTCTTGAAGGGTAGATAAGAATATGGTGTTTCCTATACCAGAATAGGAAGTCTCCAAGAATGATTCATAATCTTTCAATACTCATAACAAATCCCTTGAAAACTTCATTCTCCTCTGCTGCAGTGCTTATAAAAAAACTTACAAACTCCTCCAGGTAAATCAATTTTCACCTGTGACACTGTGCAGAAGACTGTCAATAAATACAGCATACTTTGTCAAGTTCTGATTTTTCTGAACAACGTTGCAAGAGAGACAAAGGGTAGAAGCATCCATCGTGATATCCCAGCCCAAATCTTAGTGCAGGCAGCGACAACAACCTACAGATGTGGGTATGTGCAGATTTGGTACAGTATGTTTGCAAGCTTGTACAGCATAACTGTGCTGTTATACTCCTCTCAAATTTCAAGCACATTACAATTTCATATAAGAGGGGGACCTGAAAGATCATTAAATTCCATATAAGCTTCATAAAAACAAGCAACCTGACATCATCAAGAACACGGGGTGTCACAGCTAGAAAAAAACAGTAGCATGAGCTCATATAGTTGGACACTATGGATTTATTACCAGGGCAACTTTTAAAAATGCTTGAGTCGTGGCAAGAAGTCCTTCAAGCCAATCAGTTGCAGGCACAAGTTAACAGGAAACATGAAATTGGTTTCACCAAGTCTTGCACTTCTCTGTTTCTCCCTATTTTATTCACAGCTCTCTAAACAACATACTTGCAATTCTGTTCCTTGCCCACTATTTTCTGGATGCAGATACCATAAAAATAAATAACGAAACTGATGGCATCCCAAGCCATTACTTTCTGATGTAGTTGGCCAAGATTTTTTTTCCATCCCTTACAGCCAAGTCTATTACCAGCATTGTTTGACAAATGCTAAGAATTTTAGTTCTGTTGCAATGTTTCTCCTTACAGAATAATGCTTTCACATCCACTCCTTCTGTTGCAGAAGTTTGATTTTAAAAAAATTTTACTGGTTCTTTTGCTTTTCAGACACCCCTGAAGTTGTATTTTCTCCATGCCACCTTTATGAATCACACAATTTTCCACCAATTCCTCTTTTCAAAGGGTACTTGAAGCTACACACGCAATACAAAATATAAAAATACACAGAATCAATGTTAGCTTTGTTTTAGCTTGGGTGAGGGTTCTATTTTGTGTTTTTAAGTAATTACCTTCAATTTGAATCCCCAACTGATTATCCATGAATTGCAAAATTACCTTCCACTGGAGTAGCACTTTCATGGGACAATTAAGACTGGAAAGAACCTTAGGGGGTCTCACTACCTGTTCAAAGCAGAGTCAGCTATGAGGTGACAAAGGCTTTATCCAGGAAGAAAAAACAAAGTTTTAGCTATTCATGCAATGCAGTCCTAACCACAGCAGAGCATGGCAAATTAGCTGGAGCTCTATCTATACTAGTACTTCCACCAATCCCAGTACCAGGGGTACTATGCAGAAGGTAGACAAGATTTCAAATGACATATCCAATTCAATCAAAAATATGGAAAGTGTCTAGAGAGTGGGGAGGACAGAGAAAAGAAGAAAGAAACATTTGTGCTATCTGCCTTAATTATCCAAACAGAGATCCCCAAACACCTTCCATGTAGTTTTATAACATCCTACAGCATAGACAGAGCATCATGAAAAAAAACCTTATTTTCTTGGGTTATATGTCTGAAATAAGCCCTGAAAACATCTTCCTAGTGTCATAAAGCAGCCAAATGCAGGAAGTTAATGATGCAACCTGCAGTGGCTATTAACAAAGAGATGAAAACAACCCTCCCCCACAAAGATCCTCTTCTACTCCCTGTGCAGCAGTGCACAGTATTCACCTTCAACAAAACATAATAAAAAAACATTAGTAGCATAGGGAGGTAAAAACATCTCATCAAAACTCTAACACACACTTTGTATCACTGTATGAGTATCAACCTACCCGTCTAACCAAATGCAATTCAGCTGCAGTAGCCAAATTATTTCTACCACTTGCTTCAGCAGATAAGTTTCCCCTTAGGCAGGAAACTTGCACAGTTTCAGTTATAACCAGCAGAAGCTTCTTAGTCACAAACCTGGTATTTACAAAAGCATTAAGCAGAATTGTTGGTTATTAACTGACAGAAAAAATGCACTGCTCTTGTGTACCTTTTTGCTTTACACATTAAAAAATAATAAATGTACTCAAGTATTGATTCAGTGATTACTTTTTTTTAAAAAAAAAAAAAACTATACTGGTCAAAAATGGAACAGGATTGCTATACTCAGACCAAAGGCTCATCTCATTCTTAACTTGTATCTAAGAGCGGCTTCAGAAGTGCCGCTAGAAAAAAGCTAAACCAAGGCAAGGATGTAATGACACTTCCTCAAAATACTGTTGTAGTCCCCACTGCTTTGCCACTGAAGGACTTCCTGAATCCTGGGGCCACTTCTCTAATACTAAGACCCCTAATGGATTTTTTCCTCCAAAAACCTACTGGTCCAGCTGCATGGTGATCTTCTGTAAACTTTCAGCATTCACCTTACAACTCAACCCTGTCACCACCTTCTTCATTTTTTCTGTGACAACAACGTAAGCAGAAGATTATCAGTTGCTGATGGCCTGTTATGGACGTGTCTTCTAATCTACCAACGTGAACTACAATGCAGAAACCTACAAACCTGTGGACCAAATTATTTCATCTAGGTCATCATACAGTAACCAAACTCTAGATCTGAACTACTGACACACTCTTATCATGAGGTTCTCATAACAACACACTGCAAGTTTTCCAATTATGGTTGGATTTTTTTTAAGTGTTGTCTTGCAATGTAGCTTTAATGCTACATACCTGGAAATTACAAGTTACACAAAATAGGTAGATACCCATTGTCTCTCGAGTTTCTTCAATGAACGCACTCTAAAGTCACCACCACTTAGAACAAACTAAGTTTATTCTAAGTAATTAATTTCAGTTTGCATTTCTAGATCAAAGTAATATTTTTCATAACTTCTTTATTTTTTTATTGTGAGCTTTGAGAAAAACATTTTATTCTAAATCTTTAATAGAGGTTTATCTTACTGACATGCTTTGAAACATTTCCTCCTTCACTTAACTTACTTGTCCAGTCTGGAAACAACTTCTGCATTCTTCTGCAAAAACTGACATCACAGCAACCCTGTTGTATACAAAGGAGCTGGATGAGTGCTCTATTAGATGACTGATGCTATTGGCCACTTCTGATAAAACCTGAACTCTGATTCTAGCAAGTAACTACACGCCCCACATCTTCTACTTAAAATAGAGGAGAATGTTTACAGTCACACTTCCACAAAACAAACAATTTAACTTTGTGCTTTACTCTCTCATTTTTAAGTTTGTTGTGTTGGTCGAAAAATAAATAAATAAAGCACAGGAATTTCCACAGTAACTACAGACATTAAAAGGCCATACTTATTGAATAAAAAATGGAAAATTAGGCATTAGGGCACTCCTCATTTTGTGCTAGTAATGTGAGCATTATGCTTATGCTGCCCTACCTATCAGTGTTAATTTATCTAATTTTTAAAGCTTTCATAAGATACAATTCTTCAAGGCTTTAAAGACAAACAATATGAAATCTTGCTTTAATCAAATTCAAATCTAGCATTTGATCCCACATCAGAGACTAAAACAAACAAACAAAAAGCAAAACATCACTTCAGCATTTTTATTTGTTAATGTTTTAATTCAAGCTTCTTCAGATGGATAGCAAATATAACAGCAGTACTGGATAAGAAACATCAGCAGATTCAAGTTACTTTAGTTTGAGAAGTAAGAAACTAAGAAAAAGAAATTCAAGAAATTTTTTCCACTTGATATTTTGAAATTTCCCAATTTTCTTTGATGCTACACAGAGATATACTCAAAAAAAGAAAAATAAGTCATCAAATTGTCTTTATATACACTGACAATCTGTACTGATGAACCAACAGGCCTGAGTTCTTAATGATTACAATAACACTCCAAAAAGGACAGAGGAACCTCAAGTTTCCAAATCAGGATTACTATTATGTTGTAATTAGGTAGAACAAACCTATTCTGTTCATTCAAGAATTTTAAATCTTTCTCAAAACCTCCTGTGTAATTTTACAAGAATCAAGATGTGACTTTTTATGTAAAGGACTGTTCAAATACAGCACAATATTTTAGATTACAAGATTCTATATAGTTTATGACTTCTTGGGGTTTTTTTCCTGCCCAAGAAAAGATCATTTAACTCCAGGTATGCTACTTTACTTCTCCTGTGCTTTCTCCCACTGCCTTTATCTTTTATGCAACTTTCACTGTTTATTTATTCTTACTTGGTTTGCTTCAACTTGCTTTCATTTAAAAAAATTTAAAAAAAAACCTAAAACTTGGTGAGCATTTTAGTTACTTTCCATCTCCACAAATGGTATAAAGGAGCCCAATTTAGGCAACTTCTCTTCCTCTCAAACGCCTAAAGAACTTATTTTCCAGGACCACTCCTGTGTTGCAGGAATGGACAGAACTACCTTCAAAGCTAACACCAACAAAGTATTTTCATCGAGGAGATTTCATTCCCTGCCCCATCTCTGCCTCCCCTAGGGATTCTTCACAAATCATCCATCACCAGAGCTCTTCAACAGTTTATATTCTAAGTAGGTATTGCACAACATTTTATACCAACATCACACGTTTTCTTGAATTTTCAGTTCCCTTTGGAACGAGATTTTCATAAAGGGTGTTAAGGCTGTTATTTAAAATCTCTACAACTCTTCCCTACCCTAAATCAGCACTATGCTCTTGGATCACTTTTGCACTAATGTAACACAGCAGCAAGGAAGCACATCTTTCTTTTCTTCCAAGCTCTTTTTCTTTTGAGTGCACCTTCCTACCATATTCTCTTTTTCCAACAACAGCATAGCTGTTAGTGGGAGGTTACTCGTGCAAACAAAGACACGGGTATACCTTTTTTTTAATTGTTTTAATGCCGAACCACAAACTTGATCAGACTGTGAGCAGTCAGCCAGTTACACAGCTCCATGCACTACCACTGCTCTCTGAAAAGCTCCGGGAGGAAACAGCAGAGCTGCTCACGGGTCAGCTCAGTAAACACAACTCGTCTGAAGCACAGCAACGCACCAACCCGAGGCGAGGTAACCCCCTCGGGAAGACAACAAGAAGACGAAGTAAAAGGGAATGTAAACTTACAGCCGGGGTGTCCCCGGCTCCCTGCACCCTCCCCCAGGGCCTGCTGCCCGCCGCCCCCAAGACTTCATCCTCCGGTACCAACAGCGTCTCTGAACCCCGAGCTGTTGTGCAGCGCAAGCAGCTCCTCCAGACGCCTGGGAACCACCATGTCGGAAGCAGCCCCGCTCCCTGCACCGCACTCAGCCCAGGAGGGATTCTCAGCAGGCAGCGCCGTGGCCACCGCCTCCCGGCTGGCAGGAGCCCGGGCAGAGGCCGAGCGGCGGAGGGGAAGCTGCGGGCGGGTGCGCGCTCCTGGCGGCGGGAGGGGAGGCGGTGGGGAAATGGCCGTTGCCGCGGGACGGCGGCGCTGCGAGGTAGGCGCGGGGAGCCCAACNGGCGGAGCGCGGCCCTGAGGAGATGGGCGGGGAGGGGCGGGCACCCGACAGCCTCACTCAGCCTCTGCACGGGTGCCCGTCAGGCCGCCGCTTCACCTTTCCCCCACGCCTCCGCCCGGGCGGCACGGCACGGCACGGCACGGCACGGCACGGCACGCTGCGGGGCCCGGCCAGAGGCAGGGGACAACCCCAGGCAGGGGGTCTGTTAGCGACCGGCGGGGCTCCTTCGGCACGGCTGCCGGGGCTGGGTGTCTCTGAGGTGACTCTCCGTCATTTCCTCCCCTTATCGCTCGATCTTCCCAAGAATGCTCGGCATGACTGGAAACTTGCACAACGCACCCAAAATGTCCGGCTGCGAGGCCAGGGCTGAGCGGCGGACACAAAGCGCTGACCCTGACCCTGCGGGAACGGAACGGTTCGGTCCGGCCGTGCCCGCCGGGAAATAGGCGGGAGGACGAGGCTGAGAAGCGACCCTGGTGAAACCGGGCCGAAATCGGGGTGAAACCGGAGTGAAACCGGGGTGCTCCGCAGCACACGGGGCTCAGCTGGGAAAATAAATACTTTCGCCACTTGCCAGCGGTCGACTCCAGTGGTTTGGAACAACATGTTCCACCAAACGGAATTCTGCTTAATTTAACTTCAGAAACTTGGCCGGCGCTGACAGATCCCTGATGTCAACTCTCGCCTTCCTGACATACCAACACATTTCAAAACGCCAATATTTTGGTTTGACCTTCACAATAGCTTCAAAAGAATATAATGCTTTGATTATGCTCAGAAGTATTGCATGTGGGTTTTTATACAAAGTTTAGACAATAGGCCTTTCATAAGATCAAATTAAAAGTTGTAATGGGAACTTAAAAGCAACAATATGATTTTTTTCTGTAGATGCAAAAGAAACCACAGTAATTTTAGTTTCCGCCTATTCAGGGAATACTACTTAAAATAATCAATTCAGTTTATGCCTATTGGTATATTTACCATCCCTTTTAGCACACTGAAATTCCAAACAAAAAATACAAAATGATTAATGAAGGATAGAAAACACATGAAAAAGTGTCATTTTAGAGGCTCCACTACAAATGACGTAATTAAATTATCATAAATACAGTGGCATTTTCTGTGAGAATATATATAACCCCCACCATTTTAGGATCTTATCATTTTCTATCAGAAAAACCTTAACCCAGCACTACTAAGGTCAATGAAAGCCCTTGCAGGCAACTTCAGTAAGACAAAATGGAGACTTGGAAGACTGACACAAAATGCATTCCTGTAGAAGCATCATGGACAGGACTCTTTAATTACATACGTTAAGAAAATTGCCAGAGTTCTTAATAACCTTGTAATCCAAGCTATGAAGAATTTTTCAGGTTGTCATTTAAGAGGAGAAATTGATGCTTTCTAACACCATACCAGTACTTAGGGTTAATATGCCAATTATGTCCAATTTTGAACAAGGAATGGAGTATCAGTAGGAGACCTACTTTGCTCCCAAGGTCCAAGCCTGTCCAACTATACCTTCTTTCTGGATTGCATTTTAGATTTTTTTTGTCCTGTCAGTTATGTCTCTTGGCCACCTCTTCTGCCAGGCTCCTGTAGTGATCCTGGCCAGGAGAGCACTGCACATGGAGCAGCTAGTGACCCATGTCATGATCAGACAGACACCTGGGCTGTGCTGCCTGTGCAGCCTTCAGACCATCCTGTGCTGTGTATCCCTTGCCAGCAGGATACACTTTGTGGCTCACTGTCACAGGGATCTGCAGGCAGCTCCCAGTAATTATACCACCTGCACATCCTTTGCTTTAACCAGAAGTGCAGCACAAGGTTCCCATGTGAACATCCTTTCTGTTTGGCAGTAGAAATGATGTAGGATATTGACACCAAGACAATCAGAGTTGTTTTCTTGTAAGAAAATCTGATGGTGAGATGGGAAACCCTTTTCTAGGGCTGGGGTTTGCAGGTGTGACTTTCTTACCAGAATCCTAGTGGACAAGCACCTCCTGGTACAAAACAGTTGCCACTGTGTCTGTGCTTCTGTCCCTCTCATGCATGGGTCACATTAGACTGCTCTGGACTACACTTCCAAGTTACTGGCCACAGTGTTTGGTCCTGGGACAACCATTTTTCTGTTTCACCCATCACTAACCAAAGGAGCATTAATCTGCTTAGCCTAAATAAAAGGTGGTTACTATATTCAACAATTTCAATAGGATCATGTTTGATTGATGAACCCCCCCATCATGTTCCATAACACAGCAGAAATATGAATCCTAAAAGCAGAGTTAGGAAAGATGATTTGATTAATTCTACAGATTTAGTGCAGAATTTTTGACTATTATTGAGCTTGTCTTTCAGTCCCATGATAACTGCAAGAATCTCCAATAACTTTCATAAAAAATATTCCCTTCTTGCCAGGAAATTTTCCTGCTATTTTGCATGTATTTTAAGAACTTAAGCCCATTCTTCCCTCCTCCCCCCC
>JAAWXA010000027.1:9668703-9679462 GCA_038090715.1 Florisuga fusca
CCCCCCCCCCCCCCCCCCCCCAGTATCTGATTTCTGCAAAATCTTTATGGAAAGATTCCATAAACCCCAAATTCCACTTCATGTTAAATAGCTACTGGTTTGCTTTAATCACACTAAATTACAAAGTGAATGTGTTCTTCATTCCTTGATTTTCACCTATCAACACCAAAGAGCAACTCCAACAAAATCTTTTGCTGCTGGTTTTGTAGTTTCTCACCTACATCCACATTAAATGTATACCATCTTTCAAGTGCACTCTAGAAGCAGAACCAGCCAGTTTTAGAAATGGCATTTTTCTATCAGAAGCTACATAGCATTCTCTATAGCCTGGCAGCCATAATAGTCCTGCTTCAGGAGAGAGAACTGCGTGGCAGTGGAAGCCCAACTTCTAGGTAAAATGACACTGAAATGATAGATGAGTCAAGGAAGGAAACAATGACATAGCCTGCAGACTGGCTTATGAATGGATAATCACAAGTGACACATTCCCACATAAGAACATGACATCAGTGTTAAAATATTTCTTACACAGGAAGTTATTAATGTGTCCCTGTAAACACAATGCACAAGGTGTGTGTCTCAGCAGTCTCACTGTTACTATATATGTTGTCTGTGAGACACTGACCCAAAGCTGCATTTCCCCTGAGAGTTTTCAGGAGACACTTAGTAAAGCTGTATCTCTACCCAGATCAAAGGGACAGCTACATGTAACAAAGCCTAACAAATATGTTTTGGTGAAGATTTGGGAAGTGTTAAAAAACAAAAAACAGCATTTTTGTAAGCCCTCCAAATTTAACAAATGAACGCCTTAATTTAACTACTGGAACAATGCCTGAATTTAACTACTGGAATTGCTCCCTGCCTTGAACTAACTGGAAGGAATCAACTTGATTTCTATTGTTAGAGTATCCTTTTTGTAAATGAGAATTTGTTAGCAGAAGCACAGGGGTTATTAAAGAACAAATGTGTTTCCTCTGACAATAGGATGATGGAGCACATGGTGCCAGGTACAAAACCCCCTTTTCAGATACCATGACGTGGTACCAGAACATGGTACCTACTTTGTGAGGCATGTCTATTCCACGGAAATTCCCAAATATTTGTTCATCAGGGTAGGGACAGCAACACAAGGTTCCTGTCCCACTGATACACCCTCCTTGGCACAGACCACGTGTGGGTGTCTCACTGCCTTAGGGAATGGTCTGAGGAAACAGCACTGCAGGAGCTCACACCTTGGTAGGCTGGGACAAGCTGCATTTTGCCCCGGTGCAAGCACTCACCCCAGCATCCAGTCTCAGTGCAATTCCAAGAAACCCCACGATTGTCATAACAGGTGAGCTACACTCAGCAGCATAGCTGTTCTCATGTGTGTGGCCTTCAAAAGCATTATGGCCTGTGACATTTATGCAGTGTCTCAGAAACTCATATTTGAAAGAAAAAGGCTTAATTTGAATTATAAAGTATACGCTATGCAGGAAGGGAAAATTATGCATCTGCATTTATGAATCCAATATTAGGTTTCTGCTCAGGATAGCTATTTGTTACAGACAGATACATACAGATTGGCTATAGACAGTCGGTGATGCCTGAATTAAAGGGCAAACTCCCCCAGTTTATACTTTCTTAGAGATGTACATATAAAGAACACATGCTAAATATACACAAACTATTAGCTTAAACAGAGTAACTACTAAGAAAATCCACCAGTCCTCAGCTAATCAAGACAAGTAGTTCTAATGTCACTACTATGTATCTAAAGGCAACAAGTTTTAAGTCCCATTTCTGAAACATCTTGTAACATGCATCCAAAAATATTTTATTCTCTATGAACTTCATTTTTTTTTTCTCTGAAAACCAGCAGAGGGAGACAGGTTCTTTTTTAGTCAGAAAGCAGAAGATATTACTTCCTTAAAAATATACCTTCTGAAAATTCAGAATAGTTTCCTAGATGAATCTTACAGTGCCTTTTCTTGAACTCTATTTTTAATACTCACTTTTCTTGTACTGTTTGTTACTCAGTCCTAAATGACTACTGATTAAACATCTGGAAATGTAAGCAACAGTTGCCATTAATATTTCATTGTGGATTTCTTTCAGGGAGAAAGGGGATATCAGTGTTAGTGATGAATGAAAGAGAAAAATAGGCCATGGCTGTGTTTATATTCACTGTGTTGCCACAGCTTGCATGTGTAAAAAAGGTCTGCATATTGTTCTCAATATACAAAAACTTCAGCTGACTATACATATGAGTTATATTTTTAAGGCTCAAACATAAGAAGAAAATCTGGTTCAAAAAATTACTGCCTATAGCTTCAAGTATGGGTAAAATCTTCTCTGGAGTTAATTACTTAGGACCCAGGTCTTGTTTCAGTAAATGGTAAGTTAGGCACTAGAAGCCAGATCTTAGCACAGAAACTTAAGCATGATCCACACAATTTAGGCAATATTGTCAAAAAAATGGCATGACAGGGCATACAGTTGAAATTTATACAAGATTTTTTGTATTTACCCCAGCTGCTTGACCAGAGAACAGAAGAAGAGGACAATTTAACACATTTCACTACTTGTCTTACTGTAAATACTTTGTGATAATTTTTCACATTATATACTTTTTCATACACCTTATTTTTATAGATGTTTTATATAATCAGACCTTATAAGAGGTTTTTGGCAACAGACATGTTCTAGATAGATATGCACAATTTCTGTCATTTGGAGGCTTTGAATGAAGCTTCTGAATATTTCTCAAATTGAGTGGAAATAAAAGACCTAGGAAATGCACACAGAAACTGTGGCAGTGCTGCAATATGTTCAGGAGGTACCATAGGATAGCTGTTAGTCTACATTATGCTTTGTTAAGGGTTATTAATGTAAGAAAGATGCCAGAAAAACCTGAGGGAGAAACTGTGGGCAACAGGATGCATACCTAGAAACAGCAATCATACCTTGGGTAAGGGTAATTGAGGCGATTGGGAAGACTTCTGGTATTTAAAATCCCAATCACAGCAAGTCATGCTTAATCAGACAGCCAAAGGCAGAGGATGATAAAACTTCATATTTAGTCACTTGCATTAGCCTGTATCAAAGAACTAAAACATAACAGATAAAATAAACCCAGCACTACCAGGAGGAATCCTAAAGGAAGAGGCTTCCATCGGGATCTCTTTGGCAGGCTGCTGAGGAAGAGGATACAGGGTCTTTTCCCAGCTGCCCACACTCCTGCAGCTTCATGAAAGACCCAAGCCCTCACTCACAAAACCTGGTATTTCCTTTCTAGTATGGACTAATTGCATGAAGCTTCTTGTAGTAAACCTACATCCATCAGTACCACAATTTCAAGGTTCTTCTTTAAGCACTGCAAGTCCATTGAAACAATCTACTATTAAAAAAACCTTAATAATTCCTTATGCCATGCATTTATTTGTAGTCACACAGTGTATATTGCTGAGAAGAAATTACCCTGTCACGTACTTTCAGTAGTTTTTATATCCCTGTCCAAGATTAATTCTGTCACGGCTCTGGCTCTTAATCCTTGTATTTTGGTTTACAATTTTTGTGCATTTAACTTCCCCTATGACAACTACAAAATGTGCTTTCTGGAGGAAATTTGTAAAACTGGTTTTCAGGTTAAGGGCCAGTGATTAAAATTCAACAGATTTTATCTAATAGATGTTCTGGAAGCAGTAGAATTAATTTAAAATGCCTGAAATCCTTGCCAAGAAGCTTTAATTGGTGAATAAGCATCTTCTACTTCAGAATGACAGTTATGTAAGAGTAGAGTTCTGGCACAGTATTCAAAGAGATTTATTTCTTGCCTTTGCTTGTTTACATTCATGAGCAGAAAGATACCCATGCTTGAGGGACAAAACTGGATACTGTTTTAATATTATCTCAGAAGTTGGTGGAAAACTTTTCAGATAGGATTGCAGTAGTCAGCTCACTTGAGTAACTTTATGCAGTTTGTGTGTATGGGAGGAAAAAGCAGTGTGTGTTCATGCCAGGCAGTTCTGGCTTCATTATGAGCCCTGTCTTCTTGGTTACTTCTCACCTATCAGAATAATTCTACAAAGTTTATCAGGAACTCTGTCAGACCCCTCTCACACACCCAAGTGTGGGTGTGCAGGGTAGGTCAGGAGTGCCACTTCTCATCTTCAAAGGTGTCAGAGAAATCACCTGGCAGCAAACCTTCTCAGTGGATCAGTGACACATGAGGCCATAGAGAAATACAGCACTCATCCCACTAAGAGCAGCACTCAGGCAGTATTGAAGCATTAATGTTAAAGAAAATAACCCATTTTTCAAATATAAATATAATCTTAAGGTTTAAATAGCCCCTTTGCTTAAGAAATATCCTTGAGTAGCTGGAGTATATGGAAGAGGATATTGATAAAGTGAATGGCACTTGGATACAGAGTCATTGGCTAACTCTGCCTATGATGCTGTACGAAATCTGCCACAATGCAGCAAGTATTTGAGTCTACACGTGTCTGTGGTGAAGTATAGAGTGCTCCAGGGACTTTTTGAAGCTTCTTAATGGAAAAGTCTTTAGCTATCTCATTTTAACTGAACCCCAAGCCTAAATTACATACTTCACCTGCAAACATTACTTCCATTAGAGCACTGTGTAGTCTTTTGGAAAAGCAGAAATGCATCATCCAAGTGAGGAATCACCTCACTGCAGCATTAAACATGTGTTTTGTGTTTAAATCAGTGGAATTTTTGGTCTGGTTTCACTGCTTAGTTTTTCTCACATTTCTGAGCTTTGCAGTCACCATACAATTTTCTAAGTAAAAGGAACACATAGCCTGAGAGCTATACAGTGCTTACACTGAAAGCATTTAAAGAATCCTCCTTTAATCTGATTTTAGTGGAAATTAGGCCTTACACATTTTCTATTTGCACCAAAATTAACAGGGTTGATTCTCATGGATAACAAAGACATTGCCCAGGAGTTTGGAATCTGTTATGTCCAGCCTCAGAAGCTATTACTCACTGGCATTCAGACAAAGAAGGAATGAATGAAGTAGAGCAAAAAACTGCATATCATAATACAATTTAAGATTCCATCTGACCCCTCAATAAAAAGGATTTGTATCAAACCCTGGCATATATTCAGTCTCTAAAATCTGGGCCACATGGTGGCACATGTTCAAGAGCAGAACCTGGGTTTTCAGCCTTCTAGAGGCTGTTCTGCAACTACTCAATTGTTTCCAGAAAATCTCTTTTAACCCTAAATTACTTTAAAAATTCCCATAACTTTTAAATCATCTGTCAGATATCACAATTCTGATAATTCACCAACCTTTTGAAGTATAATCACGTTTTAATCACTGTACTTCTTTTTCTTCTTCCTTTTCTAAAATAAAGATATAAGTTAGGCCAGCTCAAATAACTGTGCTGTTATTTCACCCCCTAGCATTTTTGTGAGCTAGCCCAAGACATTTAGGGTAAAACCAGATATTTACAACATTGAACTTATTAGAAACCATTAGTTCATCAGTCAAGAACAAATGTTGATTTAAGCTCTCAACTAAGCACACATGGAGATTAGAGAGTACTAATAGAGCTTGACTAGCACCTTTGCAAATACAAGACTTCAAACTTAAGTACATTGCTTGCCTAGTGACAAAAGGCAGACAGATGTGATGACAGAGGCAGAGCTTATATTGAAAGCCTTTTTTTTTTTTTTTTAAACCCATTCTTAAACTCCTACATCCTTCTGTGATTATTAAGCACTGGGAATGAATGTTTTGGGCTGCTGCTGTAAATGAGGATTTACAGCATGAGTCTGTAAATTTTTACCAAGACTGATATTTTCACTGGCTTTGAAAACACCTAAATGATTAGATAATTCAATAGCAGTCTACTACTAACCCTTAGTGGTACAGAAGTCAGAATTTTTGACCAAAATTTGAGAACTAATTTGTGTTGGTTTTCTTTTGAAAGAACTTGTACCATGGTTTATTTCCTTTCCTCTCTAGTAGGCAGAAGCCTGTATTTCCATTTGCTAGACACACAGCTCAGCAGGGGCAAGCAAAACACAATCAATGTTCTTTCAAGTACTCTCATCCAGACTTATTTTTATTAATACTTTTGGAAGAGAGGAAAATATTTACAAAGCAGTATTAAACATGTATGAATTGACAAAGAATTCAGACCGATAGTTGGTGAAGTACAAAGGGTGACAGAAGCAGAGTGAAACAACTTTTAAGCTACTTACATGTTTAACTAGGGTTTATGTAGTTAAATACAAAAGATGCAAATTCCCCTGATATATCTTTTGAAGAAATCTCGTTTTTAGATTTCAAAGAAAGGAAAAGTTGGGATGTTTCTACAATAAAGTCACCCCTTGCCACAGATTATTTATACATACAGTTCATAACACTACTGCTGAAGAGAAAGTGTTTCATTTCTGAAGCAGACAAAATGTTTCCTGATGGCCAGGGTCCAAAATAACACAGGATGGAGCAGAACTTGCAACCACATCCTCCTATTCTTGTAATATTCATAATTACTCAGCAAGTTTTTCAGGAACAAGATAATGTTGGGGTCCAACAAGGACATCAACAATCCTTTTTGAATCCTTTTTGATGAAGCATGTTTACTTTGATAAAGCAAGTCCAACTGAAACAGAATCTTCTTTGATCAGATTTATTACTACAATTTAATATTTTTGTTCTGCAGTAGTAGTCACTTCATTAAGATTCAGGAAATAATTTTTATATTGTAAAAACATTTGTTGCTGCTCAGCCTAGTATATTTTTTTCATTTCAGCTAATCACATGCAATGACCAGAAGTGGATCCACCAAGGCTCTGAACTGCAGGCTCTCCTAGTGACAAACGGGCACATTTCCCAGCCCATGGCTGGGGTCATGATGCCATATGTGTCCCAGGTAACGGGGCACAGCCCCAGAAAATCATGGATTGTGGAGAACCCTACTCTGAGATTCTCCACCTTTCAGTTAAAACAGGTTTCAACCCAAAATGAAGCAGCCATATGGTGTTTAGAGAGTGAAAAGCAAGTAGCCTAACTAACTAGGCTATGGTACTTATCAGCTTGTGCTTGAGAGAGGGTGAAAACAATATTGAAATTGTCAAAGCAGGGACAGAAATCTTCTCCATTCCAAGCAGCAGGCCTTACAGTAACATGGGATCTGTAAGAAGGAAAAAAAAATAATTTATCATCTTTTAGCTGTTGGTTATTTGTTTCTAAAACTACAAAATCCTGTGCTTGCTTTTTCTATCCACTAAGGGGTGAGATATCTTAAGTTTAGTATAGAACAAATGTTACACTGTAAGAGCTCATTCTTGTTTAATACACATCAGTTTACTAATGATTCAGACTTGTGACACAACAGGTTAGAAATATTCTCACCTCCCCATCTGAAAGGGGTTCTTAAAAGTGACTGCAATTTTCAGGTCTGAATTTCAACATTTGCATTAAGTTCTATCCAGTCTTTTGTTCTAAACTTTGTTTCCTAGAAAGACTTGTGCTAGCCAAGAGTAATATACAGTGCTACTGCAGTTCTACAACAGAAAGATATAACTTGCTTTAGTAAACTTGTCAACGTTGTACAAGGAATAATAAATCATTCCCATATATCAGTCACTAAAGTAAGACTGGCTACGTATGAGTTAACAACAGAAGATCTGGCAAACTATGAGAGTAATAGTCTTCCCTGTGTAAAAGACAGACACAATTAAAAAAACAACAAAACAAAACAACAAAGCAAACAATTCTTCTATTGCCTTTTTACTCAGGATACTTGTCCCAGGGTTTAAATGTGAGGAAGTAATTTTGTTGGGAGAAAACCTAATCCTTTTGTAACAAGAGACAACGCCCACAAAATATGTAACTCTGGTAGACAACAGCCTCTTGAAAGCCAGGATATGGCCATAACTGATAAGCTCATGAAACCAGTAAGTACAATTGGATGAAGCTTTTCTGACTGGTTACGTATACAGAACTAAAAAGGGCAGTACTGACCAGGAAGGACGTGAGCTGTACTTGTACAAACTGGGAAAGATTCCAGGCAGAGAGGTCTGACAGAAAGAAAACCTATGTGCCATACACTAAGCTAAGCAGAAAGGCCCCTGAAACAAACTGCCCTCTCAAGGAGACATAAGCCACAGCTGAATTCTCAGCACCAGTGAATTAATTGCATTCTTGCCTGCCACTTTAATAAGAAGTCATCAGCTCTCCCACACTGGCTAAATTAGGCACTTAAACATGACACTCTTAACTTTACAATCACTATTTTACTTCCATTTCAGGTCTGTGGTTATGCCTGGTAACTCATTACTGTCAGGAAACACAGCAAATGACTTTAGCAGTCTGAGCTTTGTGGCCAGCAGGTACTTGTAGACATCCCAGGAAACCACAGGTTGTGTTAGTTCAGCATGAATTTTTCATTACCAGCTTCACCATGCTGATATGGGGAAAAAACTCTCATTTCTAGGTATTTTTTCCTATCTCAAATGAAACAAGTTATGACATGGCTCCTGTCACTAATGCTCCTTCTGATAAACACACGCGCACACACACACACACACACAAAAAGTACTTAAGCACCAGCCTTGAAGTTATCAGCTTACTCAGTGGTTAAAGCACAAACTAGTACTCATAAATCAACTTTTTTACCCTGAGATAATAACACTTGCTACTGCCAATGGCAAAAATAACATCTGTCACTGTGCTCCCAAGAGCAGAAACTGAAGAGGGAGGTTTAGGAAGCCAGAGTTTGGGACTACTGCTTCACAGACATTTGACTCCTACCTCTTCATTGTGCTGATAGGAGTTTATCAATTACCTTCCAGAAAATAAAAATAACAGTGAAAAGCATCAAGGACACTGACACACAGGAGCCCTATTGAAATCCTACTCATTTTTACTAAATGTACCAGAACTCTGTAACAAAACGGTAGCCACTGACTGTACTTTCTCCCACTCTTGCCATGCTATGTCCTGCATTAAGAACAGTGTTTCTCAATGTCAGATTTATGTAACTGCTTCTGCTGCAATGCTCAAGCCCTCAGCAGTTTACAAACCTTGCAGTTTCCTGCATGTTGAAAGTGGAGTAACGTTTAAGAACAAGTGTCTTCTGAAGCATCTAAAGCAGCAGTCAAGCAGCGTCAGAACACTGCCCAGAGCACAATGGGTTTTGTTTTCTGCCTCAGCACATAGCATGTAGCCAGCTTCTGACAACATGCAGGTGAGAACACGGGATCTCTGCCACACAGGTAGAGCACAATCACCCTGCCTGCAGTGAGTCACCCTGCAGAGCCTGGGAGATGCCAAAAGGTCCAGTCCCAACCCACTCTCCTTGTGCAATGCTGGGGTTTGCCCTGACAAAATGCAGAGCTGCAAGTTTACAGGTTCTTTTTGCACATACTTGTGGCATGTTTTTAAATAAGTTTTAAGTATCATTGTATGTTTGTTTCAACTATTCCCATGAGAATAACTGTTTAGTTTTAGCCAGAAGCTGTCTGTGACTACTGACATGTACATATGAATTTACGCTTCATAAATTCCAGTGCTTCCAGGTCCCAAGTGAGAGCTAGCTGACCATAAAATCCTGTTTCTAAAGCAAAAAATGCCATGGAAAAATTATTTTATAGTACTGAACAGTATATCCTGGAGAGGTAAAGCTCAAGTAGTGTCAGCCCTATTAGTTTAACAGCTTTCTACTACCACAGATGTCCTTATTACCACAGTTTACTTTCCCAGCTTTCTTTCAAATGCATAATCCAGAAGCTACAATTTCAGCCACCACTTAGGACTCCACTTCTCATTACAATTAAGCATTCAAAACCCAATGACAGTTTTGAATTTCAGTTTTGTAAATTTGTGCCTAGAATGCACAAATCCCTCAATTTTTTTTCTCTCATTTTTGTAACTACTGCAACTGTTTCTTAAATGAAACTCAAATGTAGAGAGCAGCTCTGGGGAGAACCTGGCAGGTCCAGCGGACAAATTAACCGTGAGTCAAAAATGTGCCCTTGTGGCCAGGAAGTTCAATGCTATCCTGACATGCATCGGGCCAGCAGGTCAAGGGAGGTTTTTCTCCCCCTCTGCTCTGCACTGATGAGTCCACACCTGGAATCCTGTGCCCAGCTCTGGGCCCCCAGTTCAAGAAAAATTAACTACTGGAGAGAGAACAGTGAAGGGCTACAAAAATGCACAGGGGGCGGGAGCATCTCTGACGAGGAAAGGCTGAGAGAGCTGTGTCTGTTTTAACCTGAAGGAGCCTGAGGGGGGATTTATCCTAATGATTATCGATACCTACGGGGCAGGTGCCAGGAGGACGGGACGCGACTCTTCTGGGGGGTGCACAGCAAGAGGAGCAGCGGGCACAAACTGCAGTACAGAAAGTTCCATCTGAACCTGAGGAGAAAGTTCCACCCCAGGGTATCCAGCACTCAGAACAGCCTGCCCGGAGAGGTGGTGGAGTCTCCTTCCCTGGAGATACTCAAAACCCGCCCGGGTACGATTCTGTGCCCCCTCCTCTGGGTGAGCCTCATTTATCATCCCCAGAGGACCTCCCAACCCCTAACATTCTGCGAACGCATTTTCGCTGGAGTGGCCAACAGGAGAGACAGCGATCCCACAGGGGACACGGGAAGGACCCGAGCAAACAACAAACACTTTCTGTCACCGAGCAGCGACATTTCGCCGCCGCTACTCCCCGCAGCAAACGGGCTCCCCCCCTAGACAGAGGGAACAACCACCTCCTCCTCCTACAGCGCGGAGCTGCGCGC
>JAAWXA010000027.1:9679889-9694889 GCA_038090715.1 Florisuga fusca
GGGGGGGGGGCGGTGGTTCGTCCGCCTTCGCGCCTGTCAGGTTTGAAAACACGGAGTAACGGTGATGCGGGGAAACGGGGCGCGCCGAGGTGCCCCGGGAGGGAACATCCCCGCGGGGAGAGGGTCTGTCTGGGGGATCGGGGGGCGAAGGAGGTGGCAGAGGAGAGCGAGAGAAGTTTTGCGGTGGGAAGGAGGCTCCGCGGGCTCCCTCCCTCTGCCCCGGGCTGTCTGCGGGGTGCCCGCCGCCCAGCAGCGGCTTTCCAGGAAGTAACACTTCAGCAGCCCCTGAGCGACGTGTGAGCACCGGGAAAAATTAATGCATACCTGGCAGCAGCAGCAGCGTCCTGACCGGCTGGTAATTGCACGACGGCAGGAAAATCTTGGGCTGCTCTGTCCAGCAGAGTGAACTGGTTTCACTAGCAAATGTCTCCCTTTTGAACATGGTACTAGCGCTGGAGGACAGAGGTAAGGTACCGTGGTGCCAGGCTCACCGCTGTGCTGGGAAAATACTCCAAAAGAGGAAAAGGATGAAACATGGTGGTAGGGAGGTAATTTTTTTCCTGAAATGAACATGGCTATGGTTTCCAGAAGGGTTCACGTTTGGCATCGCTTTTAGTCAGCCTGTAGGAGAAAAAGTGTTTGTTGTTGAAGTATTTGCTGTGAAGAAATAACGTCCAACGTTTTACCATCACAACAGTGGTGCCCCACTACACCATGGTATCCATTTCAACGTGGAGGTTTGTTTTGGGATTTGTCATATGGTTTTCTCCCACTCTAAAAAAAGAGTCTTGTAGTTGACTTGGTATAGGTGCAGTTCTGCCCCAGATTCTGACGTTGCAGTGCCTCTCAACTAAGGGGAGTAGCATGGGAAGCATTACTACTGCTACTCTAATGACTACATAGGAGATGAAGAGCCACTCAAAAGTTGTTTGAAAACATCTCTTCTTCTAACTTTTATGGGCTTCTGCTTAAGACTTACAAGTGTTTATGGGAGAAGCCCACGTTTCTGTGAGCACTTAAAATCCATTTGTCTCTTAGTGTCCTTCACTGCACTCATCTTGTACAGTTACAGTGCCACATCCATGAGCGGCCACTTATTAACCTGGTTATATACAGTACCTCCTTACTGATTAAACATTTTCCCTCTTACTACTGCAATGTTTTGGGCAGTATTTAATTTTAGATTAAAAAAAGGTAATTATATTTTTAAAGTAACAAAAGTCTGTCTTCAAAGAAGTTGTATTGTAGTAGAACAATGCGAACCTCACTGACTTCTAACCAAGAGAATTAAACAAAAAAAAAAAAGGGGGGGGAAAGAAAATTCTAAATTAATGCTCTTTGGGTCTGCTTAAAACTTCCATTAGCTGTTGGATATGAAGGCATCTAATGTAGGCATCAGATGTAACTTTGCTGGTGACTTGATGCTATAATACAGCTTGAGATACCATTGTGTGGTATCTGAAATTATGTTCAGGAAACCAGATCAAGCAAATAAAAACTGTGCAAAACAAAAAGAATATTTTCTGTAGGGCTAAGGAGAAGTTTCCCTAACTTGGCTATGGAGTTATGGTAGAATTGCATAAACTGTTGGTTCATATAAGCCAAGTTAAAAGCTTTCTGTCAAAAGCTTCCCCCAGGTGATACACGTGTAACTGAAAGGGGAGAACAGTAGTTCTTCCAGATAATAAAAAAATTAAAATACTGTTATATTGACTCAAATGTCAGAGGTGTGGAAATATTGACTTACACTTCTAGTGATACACTGACTAAACAAAAGACAGATAAAATCCTTTATTGTGAAGTTAAAAGCCCATATCAGTGTTGCCTTGATTTGAGCTCCTGTGCAACAAAGGTGTTTATCTAGGGAGGTGTTGTCCTGGACTGTTTGACTGCTCTGTAAGCAGAACAGATCTCTCTAAAGTTTCTGTAAGATACATTGTAGATACAAGTCTTGGAGATAGGGATATACTTGTAATTAGCTAAAAGCATGACCAGTTAAGCCAAAAAGAATCAAATCAGAGGCAAAATTCATGTTAATTTCAACAGTTTTTGTAGCTACTTACTCTGCATTATTTGACAGTAGAAGAATGAAAGAAACTCCATTTTATTACAAACTTTTAAATCATATTCAGTTGTAAATATTCTTCATCACAGGTAATTCAGGAAATATATAGACCCTTTTCTTGATTATTTTTCTCATACTTTATATTCTTTATAAAAGAACGGTGAGGTGTTTATGCAATTTTGGATTCCTAAGAAAGTAAAAATCAAGGGCAACTAGCAAATTATGGAAATACTTCCTGTTAGGCATCTAGTATTAAGTACCTAAATATTTGTAAATCTAGCCCGTATCAATAGATCCAGATTTATTCTTTTTGGCTATTTTGTATTTTCTTTCCAAAGAGGGAAAACCGTACCTTGAAGTCCTGCAGCTTTCCAGTTTTACTGTAGCATCATCATTCATTGTTGACTAGAGCGAAATGCATATTAATGTAACAATTGAAATACTTTTGTATTTAAGATTTGGGGTTGACCAAATACTTAGGTTTCACATAGCATATTAGAAACAAGATTGCTTTTTACACCAGCACTGGCAAAGTTGCTTTTCAGGTTTGCACAAAATGAATTAGTGAGATTCTAGGTGTTCTGTTGTGTCTTGTTCTCAATTGAAACTGAATTTATAGTACTGGAAGCTGTATTTGTAGTGGTTAATTTTTTTTTAATATGCTTTTGAAGCAGATACAAGTGTTATCAAGTATGCATTGAATTTGGTGCAAGTTTTTGCTTGAGTGTTGGCTTCATAAATATATGGTTTTTTAGCCAGCTTCACTGGAAAGAATTGATAAAATCATGCAAATTCCTTCTAAAAACAAGACCAATATCTCAGCATTCTTCACTTAGTAAGATGCCTTTGTAGACACTGATATTTATTTTTTCTGAAATGAAATGGTAATATAAATACGTATTTGTATTTGTGTGTGCACAGGTTTTTAAACACTGAATCATTAACATTGCAACAAGAAGGAAAAACAGTTTTCTTTTCAGATTTATGACAGAGCTAAGCACGTGTAGCAGCGGCCGTATGTTTTGCTTTGTGGCATCTTTATTTCTGGATGTACAGTTGCTTTGTAAATAGTACTTGATTCTTTCTCACTTGAACATTCATAGGCTGTGTTACAGTATAGTATCCCCCAGGATTTGGTGACTCATCCAATAAAACAGCTGAAGTGTATTTTTTTTTAAAAGGCTCTGTCAGCAAATGTTGCACTGCACACAGTTGAGATGTGCTGTCTTTACTGAGAAACTGAAAAAAGAGGCTGTTCTGTTAGCCAACTTTTAACATTGAAAAGAATGAAGCAGCTAAAGTGCCATGAGAAAAACTATAACAAATGCAAATGAAAAAAAATAATTTAAGCTAAATAAAAAGGGTGAATATAAAGGATTCTACTGCCTTTATGTACTTAAATAATACTGTTTTAAATAAAATTATATTTATGTATAGTGTTAAAATGCTTCTTGGAAAAATCAGTAATGTCTCCCAGGGCAGACAACTCAGTGGGATGTACTCTAACAAAAGATTAGGACAGCATATCCATATTGGCTAGAAAGAAAGAAGGAACATCTGAATTGTGAGGTTAATGTACAGCTCCGATGGAAGGATAAAAATGCTTGAAGGATGATGAAGAGAACACTTACTGCTTGTGTGGATGGGACATTTACTGAAGGAGAAGAGAGGGAAAAATTATGCTTACATATTAACTTTGGAAAGGAGTCATTCTGATTTGGGGTGAAAAGTATGCAGGTTGTTCCTCTATTTTGAAAGATAACTGGTAAAGGATAACAACTGAACAACAGCTTGTGTAGCAGTGTAGAAATTAATTTCCTAGCTCCAGCAAATCAGCCTAGGTTTAAGGGATTTGTTTATTTGTTTGTGTGTTTGCTTGTTTTAAAGGAGAGACCTAGGAGAAACTAACCAGACTTGCTGTTGTGGATCTGACAGTAGTGCTGACATTGCATCTAATAACACTCAATATGGCACTTTAAGATAATGAGGAAATCTTCTTGTATAAAAATGGCCTTTAAAAATTAAAACTGTATTCAATTGCTAAGTTTTAGTGTTACCTGAGAGCAAAACATGTGGGAAGTGGGTTATGACAGGTGTAGGAATGTAAATTATGTGGGAATGTAAAAAAAATTCTCATCTGTACAGTATAATATAATTTAAATTTTTGTGACTCACTCTCGTTTCAGATGAAGTGGCTGTCAGTCCTGTCCCAACAGTGTGTTTTGCTGATGACATGTCTTCTAATGGTCTTGGAAGCTGTACCCATAGACATAGATAAGACAAAAGTTAAAGGACAGGGCCATGCAGAAGGAGAGAAGGTAGAAAATCCAGTAAGTGTAATGAAATTTATCTAATTAGGTATTTTTTCCTAATTGTTAGAAACCTGTTAGAGCAAACTCCCTTCCTGAAATTTAGATGATCTTTACTGCTATTGTTCTACAGTCTACCATCTAGTATAGTGAGGTTCCATGTAAATTTCTTCTTTTTAAATTTTTTTCCCCATGACCTCCTACAGATGAGGGGTTACATGGAAGGAATTCCCCAGTTTACAACAGGTAGAATTGCTTACTCTTCCATAGAGACTTTTTTCAAGCAATTGAGCAGTGGCTTAGGAAATTCCATTCAGTGATTCCAGTTCAGTGTTTCAAATAGAACAGTGATGAATTAATTGCACTGTTTAAAAGAGAAACAAGCAGTATGACAGGTGACTGTGTATGATATGGATTCCTAAACACTTTTTGCCTCTTCCTTGTTATTTGCTGAAGCAAATGAATTATGAGAGTAAGTTGGTACAGGGCAATCATGCCAATCAGAAAAATAAATTTACATAAGAGAGTATAAGGCCTGTGTTGCTGAGATTTGAGTTTGTTTAATCGTTGTATTTAAACAAAATTAAATATTGGTTAGTGTATTATTTTCTCAATTTCACATTATTTTTTGAAGGATACGGGACTGTATTATGATGAATATCTCAGGCAAGTAATAGATGTCTTGGAAACAGATAAGCATTTCAGGGAGAAACTCCAGACTGCTGACATAGAGGAAATAAAGGTAGGTACAAAAAAAGAGCAAAATTAAGGTTAATTAAATCCATAATAATGAGCCATGTATGTTGTATTCTTTCCTCCTTTCTTCATACTCCTCTCAATTTGTGTGAGCTTAAATTTCCTTGCATTTTATTTACTTAGGTATTTAACTGTTAATAGATCTTTGTCTTTAGCCAAGGGACAGCACAATTTCTGTTCGTTAAGAGTTTTCCACAACATAAACCCCCCCCCCAGCAATATATACTTGAACGCAGAGTTTCTGCCCTCTGCCTATATGCTAAAAAACCAGTTTCAGCCATACAGCTCTGTGAACCTTCATGCACACCAAAACTGCTGGAAACACAGCTTTCACTCACTGTTGCTTGCTGAGTAATTTGAAGCACTGTTTTGAACCTAAAGTTGTATCTGCCTTGTGAGGCCAAGCAGTGTGTCACAAATGAGTAAGAAGACATGGAAGAGAATTGCAAGAAAGTCAGATTTTGAAGTCTGAGGAAATTGAGGAGTTGTGCTAGAGGTAAAGCCAGTATATATAGGAATAAAGGATTCCTGTGGCTCTCTCCATACCATCTTTTCTTTTGTGCCAATCTACATAGCATTTTCTCCAAAACCTCACCACATTCTTGTCTTTTCTGCTTTAGTTCCTGGTGGCTGTTCTGTATTCCCCTTTATGAGCTAGAAATTCAGTAAGGGACAGGTAGGAAACAGATTAAAGTGCCAGACCTAAGGAGAAGATCCGACCTTTTGCATTTCCTTTAATGTCTCATGTTGCCATTGGCAGCTTTTGGCTCCTTTTTCTTCCGTGCTACATCTCATGTAACACTTGAAGGTTACTATCCATTTCCAGATCCTGATAAATATTTTTGAAGTACACACGGGTGGCTGTTTCTCTGCTTTTACTTTCTGTCAAGTCACAGGTGTCATCAAGTGGAAGAAACAGCACTTTGTGTGCATCTCACAGTTCTTTTGAGCTAATTTGAGAATATTTGATCAAGAAATTTGTCACTTCATAAACATTATTAGGTATTGCTGCTTCAAGGTCACGCTTTTGCTCTTTGGAGGAGCAAGATAGTTAGAAATTCTCTTTTCAGACAGCTTTTCAGATTTCTCTCTGTTTCTATAACCGCAGACTGAAAAAAATGTTTATTCTGCTTTTTAAAAAATTGTTGATATTCTTACAGTGTGGCTTACAGTCTATCTTGCAGCTCATGTCTAATGGGAATTCTAAAGGCTACTTTCTTCTGGTTTTTGTACATTACTTTTGTTTTTTTGACAGAGTGGAAAACTAAGCAAAGAGCTTGATTTAGTAAGCCACCATGTGAGAACACGTCTGGATGAACTAAAAAGACAGGAGGTGGCAAGATTAAGAATGTTAATTAAAGCTAAAATGGATTCTGTTCAAGGTAAGAAGGCAAAACTTAACTGGATGAGTTAACAGGTAGGACTGTGTTGGAGAAGTGCCCAAAGTCCATCAGTTATGCTTTGCTGTCAACAATAATGACTGTAAGCTGAAAGTGAGTGCTCTTCCAGGGCTGGACTAGGGCCAGTAAAGCACCATCTTTATAGGAAACTGAGGAGAAAAGCCACCTGTATTTTATAAGTAACTAAACTTGGTTCTGGCAGTGCATTTTTCTTCTAATCCTTTTTCAACATGTTTTTATTTTTGTAGTATATCAATTTATAAATTACTCACTGAAAGCTAGTAACATGGTAGTAATAAGTTTAAGAATACAACGTGACATAGCATTTCATGTCTTTACAGGGTAGAAAATGAATTTAAAGTCAATTAAGACAAAAATTTTTCCTTCTCTTTCTAAGACTCTTTCCTGTCAATTAGAGTTATTTACAGATTTATAAAGAACAATAAACATTTCAGTTTAGAAGATTGTTTTTTTTTGCTGAATAAGGAGGAACAGTTGGAGTGAAAAAAAATCCTCCATAGCATTTTCTTGATTGCTAATGAAATCATACAGACTCAAGCAATGTCTCTTAATGAATACAGGTTTCTAATGGTTCTGAGTGCTGTATATTTGTGTGGTAAATGGTCCTATCCCTTTTTATTTCTTACTACTGAAGAATTTTTAAGTTTACATTTAGAACTAATTCTGTATATTTCTTATTAGTGGTTTATTTTTGAAGAGAATTAGTTGCTCATAAACAAAGATCCTAATGATGGACTGTATGATCTTATCTTTGACATCCTGTTTTTCACAAAGAATCTCTAATAAAAAGGGCTTAATTTGCCTTTTTAGATAACTATTGCATTTATATTTGCCTGATGTAGGTACTGCAATGTTGCTTGTAAAGTGAGAAAATTATTAAGTCATCAGGGAACCTGAGGTACTTCCAAGGCACAAGTTTCCATATGCAAATTTTTAACTTCCTGATCTTGTTTGATTTCAAACTCATTTTAATATTTTACATTTGTACCTTATTCTTTCAGACACAGGTATAGATCATCAGGCTCTCTTAAAACAGTTTGAGCACCTGAACCATCAAAATCCTGATACTTTTGAGCCTAAAGACTTAGATATGTTAATCAAAGCAGTAAGTACTAAATACTGTTGGGGGTTTTGGTATTATTATGGTGTTTTTTCTCAGTTAAAGGGAAATCCTTCTTTACATACATCACATTTTTTATATAAATGGAATACAGTTTTTATTTTCAGGGAAAAAGTCAGCTGTCTCTATAGTTGAGAGCTGTTGGTAGTGTACATTATACGAAAGCACCCAGAAATTTTGGGGTGGCATCTAAACAGGACTTGCATTCATGACCCAGTACAAACAACTTCAGGAATAAAATACACCTTTTGGGAGTATTTAAATAAAACACAGTTTTGACAGAGGTATATTTTCCCTGATTGTATTTTCTGATTTCTCTTGCTAAATGATTTAGGTGTCTCACAAAATGGCATAAATAATCATCCTGAAGTGAGCCATTTGAATTTCAGGATCTATTTGTATATATGTCAAGCTGAAGAACCACAGCAGTGTAGAATTGAAGGTCTCAATATTAGAAATAACATATGCTGGGCATGGGATTCTATGTTTATTTAGCAGATTTAGTAGCAGTCACAGGTGGGGGGCAGGTGTCCAGAACATGTTTGTTGAGCAGATGCAGTTCAGCTAAGCATGGCATGGCTTTTGTCAGCTGCTGGAAAAAATACACTTCCCTTTAGTCTCAGATATGCTTCAGAGAGCACTGCATGTCTGACATGAGAATTTGACAGGTTTTATAATTTCAAAATAAATTGAAAGATAAAGTAAGGTATATTTTAAGCTTTTCGTAATTTTTTTTCCGTTCATGTTCTTAGGCCACAAATGACCTGGAAAACTATGATAAGACCCGACATGAGGAGTTTAAGAAATATGAGATGATGAAAGAGCATGAGAGGAGGGAGTATTTGAAAACACTGGATGAAGAAAAGAGGCAACGAGAGGAGTCCAAATTTGAGGAGATGAAGAAAAAACATGGAGATCATCCTAAAGTTCACCATCCTGTAAGGCCATGGTCTGTTCTTACACGAGTGGTTGGAAGCTTTCCTTTCCAGAGAGCAAAAGCTAGTAAAGAGAAGGGTATATCTTGTTTGTTCTCAGCATTTGCATCTTCTCATTGATGTAGGAGCAATGTGGGAACAGTGCTGAGAGCATTAGAAAAGCTGCTGCATACACCACATTTCTTTCTGTGGAACATGCTGTTTGCTGAAAGTATTACTATTTACAAAAAAGGTAAAATTGTTAAGTTAGAAGGCAAAACAGTATTCAGCTCTAAGGATGTCTTTGTGGTATGTCTGGCCTGCAAGGAAATGCATCACAGCAAAAGCTTGCTCTAGAGAAGGCAAACTGATTTAACTGCTTGCAGCCAGTGTTTCCAGATGTGCCTGTGTGGCCATAACTGATTATTACAGGTGTTCAAATCCCCAGAATAAGCATTTCCTTGACACTCCCTCTTTCTCTGTCCCATTCTGTGTAATGAACGTGTTAGACCTGACCGAAAGGGAATTAAAGAAAGTTCTGCTGATTCTATTTGCAACATGACTAATGAGAAAATAATAATGCAGAAAAATTACACTGAATCATCTTTTGAATAATTTTTCTTTGTAACCAATCTTTAGGGAAGCAAAGATCAACTGAAAGAGGTGTGGGAAGAAGCAGATGGACTAGATCCTAATGAATTTGACCCCAAAACATTTTTCAAATTACATGGTAAGAAGTTTAAGTTTAACTTAATGGAAAAGACCTTCTGTTATCTTCTGCTGAGGGCAAGTTTGTCATATGCCAGGGTGAAGACTTGTACCTCAGGCAATTTGCAGAAATCTGGAGAGTATAGAGAAGAAAATGTTTGTGTTATTTCTAAGTTTTAACTAACTGCAAAGTTACATGAGGCTTAAAAGTTGAAAACAGAGTTTTGTTTAACTACTCCTAAAATCATACAGGCAATAGCCAGTGGTGATTCCTCAGGCAAGTATAGGTAAAGGGCTGTCCATAACTATAAATTTTTCTTATACATTGCATACTAGGAATAATCTTCAGAGGTGTGTGTGGGAAAACTTGATTTCTCATCATCTCATCTCATCTGCAGATAAGTGCCAGAATCCCCTTATCTTTGCAGTGGTCACAGAAATGCCAAGGCTCTTCAGAAGTTTCAAGATTATCTTAATAAAGCCCCAAACTAAAATGCCCCCAGTACTAGCTCTCTATATTTCTGAGCAGTGTGCAGCTAGAGGCTATAAAATAGTAGCAGAGATGAAGAAGCATCTCAATGAGCATTTGCTTTAAATGTGATTATATGTGTAAGTAGCCTTACATTCTGACATTGTTAAATGCTTTGTTATAAAGTACCCTTAAACAAGTCCTTCTTGTTACTGAGCTGTGAAGAGCAATATATAGAGCAATATAGAGCAATATATATAGCAATAAATAGAAATTTACTAATCCCAAATATGGTAAATTAACTAAAGAAAAGTGTTTCGTCTTGAGTCTGAACTTTTCTTTTGGTTTATAAAATGTATAAATAAGTCTTATAGTTATTAAACCTTTTTTTCTTTATAGGAAGAGATCTTAAAAAATAATTTTCTGAAATTATTAGCTTTTTTGTGCAAATATTACTAGAAGAGAAATAGCTGAAATAACCTTTTACCTGAGCACTTAGTGTGTAAAAAAACTTAAAGACAATTAAACAAAATTGTTGTATAATATCATTTATTTGAAGTTTATCTGAACATTTATCTTTCAGTTTCAGAGGCAGTATAACAATATTCAGAGTAGAATGTAGAGTAAAAAATTCATCATGTAAGGAAAATAGTCATGTTACAGTGATCTCTTCTCCAGAGCTGCATATTTGTATAGATTGTCCCGTGATTGTTTAGATATTTTGGAGAGTCATACTGTTGGTTAACGAAGTTTTTCTACAGATTTTTGTTTGTCCTGAACCTATTCACAAATGTAGTTATTAATCTGGGACAACTTACTCTCAGCAACAATTTCTGGCAGTTGCACTTCCTGCAATTTTGTTATGACCTATTTCAGTTTGCTAATCTAAGAAGCAGGAAGATTGCTCCAGGCATGTCCAACTAACCAACCAAAAAGGGCAATACAGGTCAACCAGTGCCTGATAAAAACCTAGACAGAAAAAACAACTTTTGTAACTATCTTGTTAAATGAGGTTTTTAATCATAGAGAACTATTACACATATCACTTCCTGTACATACTCAACTTGTATTTTCAACACTTCTTTTTGTAGATGTCAATAATGATGGTTTTCTGGATGAGCAAGAATTAGAAGCCCTATTTACTAAAGAGGTAAAAAAAAAGTTCAGAAACTTTGTTTTAGTAAATGGTTACAGGGATGTCTGTATTTTTCCAAGTTTATCTGGGGACTTAGGGCAAGTTTTGTGAAACCTTATGTTTCTACAAAAGTGCAAAAACATCAGCAGGGAAAATAAAGTAGTCGAAGAAAAAGATTAAGCACTCAATTTCACTTGAATCCTGAACACATACAGGGTCATTGCATGCTCTGGTGAAAAAGCTACTCTCTCCTGTTCCAGAAACCTCATGGAAACTGCCTGCTTTGAATCAAATCAGGACTGTGCATGCCACGGCCAATTTACTGTAATGTCCACAGCACTGAATTACAACAGACTGCACAAATTAACTGAAAACTTCATTCTTAGCAATGAAAGGCTCACTTGTTGCTTAAATACTATGCTAAAAGAGGAGAATTACACACTCTATTGGAAAAATTTTGAACTCATGTTTCTTGCAGAGTCTGGCACTACTGTTCCAAATATGCTCTGTCATTTGAATGAGCAGCCCTTTCTCCAAACTAATATTTGCTAATTTTGAATTTCAGCTAGAGAAAGTTTATGATCCCAAAAATGAAGAGGATGACATGGTTGAAATGGAAGAAGAAAGGCTGAGAATGAGAGAACATGTAATGAACGAGGTGGGGACTGAGCTGCTGATTTCCTCCTTTGTTCAAGAAATACATTTCTCCTAACATGGATAGTTCTCCAAATACAGCTTAAAGAGATGACCTGACACACTGAATGCTCTTTGTGCTGAGATTCACATAAAGCTACAGTTCTTAAGCCCTGTCCCCATATTCTGATGTAAATGCCAAGCTCCAATAGAAATTCCCTGTGAGTTCTGTCAGACAGGGAAGATGCTAAATATGCTTTTGCACCTGGCAGATGGGTAAGATTTACATGTGAGAAGAGGGAGGTGAGCAAGGGCTTTGATGTAGCTCCCCCTGTCCCTTCAGAAGAGAGCTCAGAGTTCAAGGTGTCATTTATGACAGTGAATATCTTTACTGGTTTCAATAGTAAAAAGAAAAGGATGTTTTGAACCACGGGGTTACTCATAGTGCATCTTTTCTGTAGTCAACTGTATTAAGCTTATTGCAGAAGCAAGCTTGGTGTTCTATTAGAGGGAATAATTTCCTACCATCCTCTTAAAAGATTCTGACACAATTCAACTGGTTTGTGGTTTGTTTGTTTTAAAATCTCCCTATCCAACAGTGGAGATTACCCTGAGTCACAGTGTCATTACAAAATTATTAGCAGAAATCTACAAAACATTTTGCTCAAAAAAATACTGAATGCCCCTATTGGTGGTGGGGCTGTGACCAAAAGTAATGTTTCCAATAAGCCTGATGAATTTTGAACTAAAATGTGAGGATTTACTTTTCATTTTTGTTAAGCTGTGTGAGCTTGTGAGAGTCGTTTTCAGATGATGCAGGCAATCCCTTGAAAGTGGGACAGTAAAGAAGATGCATGCATAATGAAATTAAACATCAAAACCCATCCTTTTAAGTTGAGTTCTATTTTTTTGCTTCTGATAGGTTGACATCAACAAGGACCGGCTCGTGACTTTGGAAGAGTTCCTGCGAGCTACAGAGAAAAAAGAATTTTTGGAGCCAGATAGCTGGGAGGTAATGAGAATGTGTTGGAAGTGTGACACAGGGTACTATTAGCATCTCTCTAATCAGGAAATCAAGTGACATTTCTCTGACCTTCACTTTTTTTTGAGTTCTGTTTTGGTACATGTATGGTTAAGTGCATTACTTAAATGCAATGTACAAAACGTTGCAGACTGATGTAATGCAGATGTCATCTCTGTGGTCCCGGCACAAACAGAAAAGGTCTTGCGCCACCCTGTGGATTCTTGAAGAGTTTCTCAAACAGAAAGTGGACATTTTGTGTGTCAATCACTTTTAAGGGAAGACTTCAGCTGGAAGCAAGAGAAGTTGTTTCGCCTGCCTCTTCATCTGTGGTAGAATTTTGCTGAGAAAATAGCTGAGAAAAATTTATTTACTGTTTCTTACAGTGAGTGTACCAACCTTTACAGTGTGATGTCTGGGTATTTTAATGAATATTCTGAGGCAGGCTGTTTAGAAAACACTGCAGTTCAGCTAATAATAACTTCAGTGGGACAAAACCAAAAAAAACCATGTAAGAATTTCTGAAAAAGTATTCACTTTTGTATGTATTTTCATGCAGACACTGGATCAACAGCAGCTTTTCACTGAAGATGAGCTGAAGGAATTTGAAAGTCATATTTCTCAGCAGGAAGATGAACTTAGAAAGAAGGCAGAAGATCTTCAGAAGCAAAAGGAAGAGCTACAAAGGCAGCATGACCAGCTTCAGGCTCAGAAGCAAGAGCTTCAGCAGGTACATTTATGAGAATAGAATTTTTTTTTTTTTTTCTCTTCTGTATATGCATATTTAACAGCACATGATGATCCTCAACTCTGGAGCATTCTTTCTCTTGATTTCTCATATGAATCCCAGCTGAATTCTAAACTAATGGTACCACAGCAAAATATAATTGAGTATTCAGGATTAGAACAAGCAGTGCAAGCATCTCAGCTTAGTAGTATACCCATTAACAAAGACTTTACATAATGGCAGCAAAATTTGTCTTAAGTGAATTCATTTATGCCACATCAAAGCAAGCTGACACATTTAGATTTTTCAACTTTGGTATTTTATTTTTCACCAGGTTGTAAAACAGATGGAGCAAAAGAAACTACAGCAAGGAAATCCTCCTGCAGGACCTGCTGGAGAACTGAAATTCCAACCCCGTATGTATCTTTCTGTGTAGACACAAACTTTAAAATAAGGTTTCCAATGTAAGAGTCATTAAAATTATTTTCTGATGCTGTTTATATAATGTGGTTTTAATGATGTCTGTAGAGATGTTCACTAAACTGTTTTTAAGAGGGAAATATGGGACTCTTCTAAAGTATTTCTGAAATTTCAGTGCTTTTAAGTCCATAATAAAAAAGAGTTCTAACTGAAGCCATCAAATGGGCAGAGAAAAAGGACTGGGTTGTGCCCATCAGTCTAAAAATATTGAGATCTAGGATATCAAGTCTTTCTAAGCCTCCAGAGAAGAACTGAGATGTACAAATGCCCAGGTCTGCCTGATGTTCTGTGCAGTATTACCCATCTCAGACTGCAGAACAAGCCAAGTATTTTAACACTTTCAGCAGACCTGTCCTCTGGCCAGTTTACCGTCAGACAGGACATAACAGGACAAGTTAGTTTTAGACAGAGTGAACACCCAATTGCTTCAACCCTCTCAGAAGATAGTGTCATAATAAACAATTACATTTGCTTATTGATAGCAAAAAAATGGTTAGGTGTATATTAGCACTTTTTATCCATAACACATTGCCCATTTGGGACTTCACAACAGCTCCACTCTGCCATAAAGAAATAATACATTGTTATTCCAATTCAAAAAGGTTGAAACATTTTTATGTGGCTGCATTGGCTTCCTTGTTCATGTGCTAACACTAGCAGTAGGGCTCAAGAACTTCTTGACACTCAACTCAAACATAAGGCTTCAGACTATATCCAGGCAGCCTTTTAAATATTGGAAGCTCTGAACTGCTCCTGCAGAGTCAGCAATGGGATTTTAAACCTTAAATTCTATATTCAGTGCTTGCATCTCACCTTGTTGAGTACTCTGAAATTCTATCCCTAAGCTGCTTAGTTCTGTGAAGAGAAATTAAGACATTTCAATATCAATTTTTTTTCTATTGGGTAATCTCAATCTGAGATCACTGTTGGTCACATACAAATAATTCTTGATTCCACTTATAACCCAAAAACTAGAAGGTTGTATTTGAATGTTCCTGCACTATAAACTTTCCTTTATAGATGTTTCACATTTGGTGCCAATTTAATTGAGAAGATACAAATGGTTTTATTCCTGTTTTACAGCTGGGGAACATAAAGTTGGAGATGCACCAGAACATCCTGCAGGAGGTGGTCAGCCTTTACCACCAGGACATGTCCAAGAACCAGCTTCTAGAACTGATCAAGTTCACCCTTAACCACTTGTGCCTCAACTTTATAGCATCATTTTTTTTTTGGGGGGGG
>JAAWXA010000027.1:9695047-9709016 GCA_038090715.1 Florisuga fusca
GGGGTGGGCAGAGAGGAGTGGGGAGGAAAGGGCAATCAGGAAATCAGAGTGGAACATGAACTCCTTCTTCCACAGACTATAAAATCATTGAGAATGTTAGAGATGAATTATTAATTGGGTTTCAATCAATAATTTATTTTCTCTCCACTGTATCAAGGAGAAACACAACAAGGTGATAATTTAGAGTGGAGAAGGGAATTAGGGCAACTATTAATAATAAAGGTTTTTATGGCCAGGAGACTGAGCTGTTGATCTCCTCTCTTACCAAAAGGGAAGAGATGTCTCTCTCTCTCTCATTCTGTGTTTAGGCACAAGTGGGAATCATTCTCAGAGAGGAAGCAAGGAACTGGCCTGAATGTCAGTTAGGTCTAGGTTGTGTAGAAACTCTTTCCAGAAATGCAGAGAAGCAAAATATGGGGAAATGAAGACCATAGATAAAGGCCTACCATTTCCAGCACTACCAAACCCTTTCATCTTTGAGACCAAATAAAAATCAAACTTCTAATCCTTAATCACAGAAAATTTGCACTTTCTAAAATCTAAACACAGCAAACAATTATATGGAACAGTGAACATTTTCCATGTTTACAGAAACCTAAGAATTTCACTGTAAGCCTTCAAAAGGAATACACTTCTGGTGCATTGATCTGAACTGTCCTCCTTGTTGAGATTAATTCTATGTAGCAACTCAATACTCAACTGGCTGTTGGGACAGTACTCTTGTCCCTGTTTCTTTCATCAGGTGCCAGCTCATCTCAAAATTTTGCATGTTAAGTAAGCTTTTTTTTTTAAATGAAAATATTGTGCAAAACAGAACAAGACTCCTTGTCTTTCTGTAGAAATTATCCTACCTCCTGTGATAATACCAGGTTTTTCAAAATGCACCGTGTGCTTCAGAAAGCTCTTGTCAGACATGAATATTTGAGTAATTGAGAGTCTCACTATGAACTCTTGCTAGTCTTTCAGCAGTTGGTGTAAGTTTATGAAGTGACGAAACTGGGGTGCTAATTGATTGTATTATCTTGATATTGAAACAGGATAGATCCCTAATATTGTAAGCCAAGATTTTTCAACAATAAGTTGATTTTCCTGTGGGTTTTACTATAATGTTGAAATGTGGAGTGATTTTTCTTGCTTTTTTTTTTTTTTTTTAGCATGGATTGTGATGATTGTATAATGCTGGCTTTGAACTGCTAACACACACACCTTGGCAAGTACCTCTTGCATTTCCTTCCTGTTTTGTGGCTAACTGCTGACAGTGTCACTAAGGGAGGTCACTTGTGTTTTAAGAAATGAAACAGAGGCAAGCCTCTATTATAGAAAGATATTTCTTTCAGAATAAGACTTGAATATTTTAGGTAAACTCAACAAAGCAAGAGGCAGTTACTAACACTTCATATTTATATTTGGGAATGTTCGGCCTCTGAAAAACTTCGATAGACACCAGGCATATTCTTTCTAAGTGTAAGGCCTCTTTCACCAGGCCAGAGCATATTGTTCTCCACACACTGTAGCAGAACTTAATGCTGGAACAGGTTAGGTTTCCTTATGTCTTTCATCTTGTTAGTTGTAATGTCACAATCTCACAGTTCCTTCATTTATACTACTTAAACAATTTGACTTTTCCTTTTTTATTTTCTTTCCCCCCCCCTTTTTTTTTTTGTTCTCCATGCAAGTGGTTAACATTTTAGTTTGGTTTCTAAAACCAGTGTCTCTGCTGCTCATCATTTCCATGCAATTTTAACGTCAGTTTCATTATGTCCTTGTCAGAAGACTAAAATACCTTTCAACAGCTTCATCTGTTTGCTGAAAAGAGCCAGACAGAGTTATAGCTGCATCCAGACTAAAGGAGTTCCTCGGTGCACATCCATGGCTTTGTGGTTGTAGCCTGATAATGGGCAACAGAGTGAGGAGGGAAAAAAAAGGGGGAATTATTCAAACATCATGGAAAAGGTGAGGAGAGGTGTCTGTGTTCTCCCCCATCACAGATTAAAGTTTACAGATAGAACCACGGATGTTGGTAGACAATCAAGGACTTTGGTGCAAAGGCATTTCTACCATACAAATTGTTCCTTCATGCTATATCCTCCTTAGTGACACGTATGTATTGCCATGCTTTGTAATGCAATGCTCAAGCTTTGTCTTCAGTACAGCCTCTTTAAGTTTTGATCATAAGATCCTGACTCCCCGCTGTTGGAGATGGGCATTATATCCCCTTATCCCATTTACTTTGGAACATCCAGAGTTTTGTAAAGAATTGTAACTAGGGTGCTGAACTTGGCTTCTGCTCACCACAGTGTCATGTCAGTGGAGACTGAGGCAGCCATCTGGGAGAAGCCAGAGTTTTCACTTCCTTCATTGTGAGTTAGCATTAGCAAAGTTCTTTGTTCTGCATTTCAGGTAGCCATTGAGATGTGAAAATGCACAGCTTTCCTTCAGTTGCTCTCTGATACCTGTGTTGTTCTTGTCACTTTTAATTTAATTAGTTGGTTTGCAGTTTAGCATTATACTACATACTTGCTGTTCATTTCTTAAAAGTGGAAACAGGCAGATTTATAGAATCTGATCACCAGTTTTAAGGTTTATCTCTTAACAATAATCAAGGTTTAGTCAATAATCAAGGTTTAGTCAAGCTGACAATTATTTGCCCTAAATTATGTAAAAGTCAAAGCCTCATTCCTCAATAACACTTACTGAACTCATACTGAACACACCTTACACTTGTTGCCTGAATGTTTTTGAGATGAGAGCCCAAGTTATAACTTAATACTTGTCTGTGTAGTTCAATATCTCTTATTCATGGGTATCTATTTCACATGTCCATAAAGACAGCAAGGTCTGAGCAGATATGCTTTGAAAAGATGGTCTGTTAGGTGTGATCTGTCAGCCAACAATGTTCACCAATGCTGCCCATGTCACTGTCACTCTTCAAGCCCAGAGTAAGAAAGGTTTCCACCTGAGTGTAATAAAGTCACAAAATTATTTTTGTGGATCAGTTCTGAAATGTGGTTTAAATAATTTCACTACTGTGAGGAACATCTGTAGTGTGCTGAAATCATGCTTACACCTCAACTGTTTAGTAGATCTTTAATCTTTATGTGTGTTTTTGATGCTGATGATTTATTTAAATTGGTTTCTCTCTTCCATAAAAGAGACTGAAAGTATTGGCCACTAAAAGCATGTTTCTGCCCTGGTACTGATTTCTCAGGAGCTTTTCAAAGTTGAAAAAAAAAAAAAAAATCATCAAACTAAGCTTACAGCTAAGTGCAAGAATAGAAAGTTATAATCACAGATAAATAAGGGACTGGAATATCATGGGCACCAGTGCTTTCCCCTGTACTCAGCTATTCATCTGGGTGGTGATTACAATATGATGTAACTTCACATAGACACCAGTTCCAAGACAAAGATGCAGAGATTCAGTTTTGTACTTGGCTGGGATTTCATTGGGAGAATGATGGGGTAAGATTTGGTCAATGTTGTACAAATTCATATCCTCCAGTGCAATATATATAGGAGGGGAAAAAAAAGCCCCGATCTGTACTTTGTATAGATTAGTTTTTAACTGGATTAAACTGAAACTCCGTGCAGTAACAGATGTCTGGTGTTTTATTTTAAGCGGGTGGGAAAGAGGCAGATTTGGATCTTGTCTGTATGCATAACTTCGTATTTCTGCTTAGAGGCTCTTCCTGTTTGCCCTCTACTTTTTGCATTCTGGAAAGATGCAAAAAGAAATTAATTTAAAATATCTATCTTGGTGTCATTCCCTGGCATCAGCTTCCTCACTGGAATAGCTGTTCACTAATTAGGCACTTGAATGCTCAATTTTCTATATCCCTAAAAATAAAATCCCAAGTTAAAGTGCTACTGCAGCAGCATTACAAACTCTTGACATCACCACATACCTTGGTGACTTGTTCAAATTCAAAACCAATGTCAGAGCAGGTGAAGCACCCACAGGTTTAGTAACAGATTTTGCTACAGGTTGCTTTGTCTTCGCTGACAGATTTTGCCTTCAAAGCCAGGTGTGAGCCATTTCTGGATGTCAAAATGGATGTGGCAATGTCTCTTTTAGGGAGATCCACTGGACGCAATGCCATCTCCAGCCACATGGCTGCCATTTTGTAAATGCAACTTAAGAAAAAAATGTATGTATGGAGGCTTTTTGCAAAAAACAGTGAACCTATAGAATGTCCTTTTCAATTTAGGCAAAAGTAGGTAGCAGATGTAGGGAGCTGTCACTAGGTTGCCTCCAGAAGTACTTTCTTGTTTATATATCAGGTATCTGTTACTTACTGAAATTAAGAGGTAGTTGAACTAAACAGTGAAATGAGAGTCCCATGTGAAAATAGCAACACTGCCTGTACTTTAGTTACATGTCTAAAAATGAACTTTAAGGGGTTTTTTACATTGTAGGGAAATAGGGAACTTTTTTCAGTCCTATTATTTACACACAAATAGCAAATACCACAACCATCTGCAGCTACTCTGATGTTTTCTGGAAGTTGATTAAAAGTTGATACTTAGCAGAAACACTTTGTATCCAAGAGAAGCACTTTCTATAGTATACTATCCAGTACTATGCAGAATACCAGACTCGGTTGTGTAGTGAGGTACAATAACAAGGTGGGTATTTTTCAGTAACAAACACAGAGACAGAGCCACACCAGGAAGCTGACCTCTCCATGCTTTGCACCTTTCCCATCAATTTGAGCAGCTGTTAGACTGCTTTTCAGTCTCTGTTGCAAATGATTTGCATTTACTCAAATGAATATTTCATTAATACATTATAGCTCACATCTGGTCTCTGAGAAACTGCCCATGGAGTCAGTTCTGTGTTACCAAAGGTGATGGTGCATACAATACACAGTGTTTCCCCTCTGATACCTCATTTCAAACTCTCCCACTAGCTTTGTTGTTAATACCACCTGGAAACAAGGTCTTCAGTTTTTGCATTCCCTGCCACCAGTGACAGTGGAGAAAGTAGGCTGGAGGGGCTGGCAGCCCTCCACATCCAGTGGGCACCACACTGAGCTACCAACCCAGTGCCTGAATTCAGAGCCCACCTGGTAGGAGAGGATGAGTTATTCAACCTTGGTGTAGAGTTCCTGGCAAACTTTATGTATGGAAATTTTTACAGTCACAGAAAGACACCATATGTTGCAGTAGCTATGGGTGAATTTTCCTGAGTCTATGCTACAGGCTGGGCAGACCTTGCCAGAGCATTTAAGCACCCTGGAGACATGACACAACATCTATCATAGCACACCCATTTTTCACATCAGCACAGAGAGTTGCATACTGTTTCTTCACTAGAGGGAGTCTGAGACAAAGATTACTTAGTATTTTTAAAGCTAATTAAGTAGAATTGTGGCATAATAAAATAGGGTGTTGAAAATGGCATAATCCTTCAAAATCCAAAAAGCCCCACAACAGGTGCCATATTTCAAAAGGGCTTTTTTTCTTTTACAAGAAGGCATTTCTTACATTATGCTGTTTCCATTTGGAAGAGAACCTGAAAGTGCAAATAATCATTAAGGTAACGATGCTGTCCCTGAATACAGACACCTCTGTATTGATCTCTGAGTACAGTATACCACAACTGGACAACAACAATATAAGAATCACTTGGTATTTAAACGCCAAGATACTGAGCAGGAAAAGATACTCTTTACCTTTATATCTGGAAACTCCAGTCTTCCCAGATTCTACATGTGAGTGAAATTTGAAAAGGCACACTGCTCTATTTCTGCCAAAAATATAGCTGGAGGAAACAGGATTATACAGATACCAACTCATTTTTACTCCTGATAGTGCACAAGGAACAGCTTCTTTGGAGGTAGATAATGTGGTTTATATCAGTTTTTTTTCCCCTCATAGGAATTCTAAAGGTAAAATAGCACATACCAGAGCCAGCTCAGGGACGCTGGTTCATTCTGTCTCTGAAGCTCCCTGGAAAGCACTCTCTCTCACCAATGAATAGACAAGGAAACTGACAAAAATCATGATGTTAAATGTGAGTACTGGGGTAAAGGAATAGGATGTTGTCATCAAGGCACACCTAAAGTTTTTGATCAGCGTCCCTGTATCTCTAATTTATTTATCTGTGTTCAATGTTATGCTGCTTACTGCACATAAAGGAACAGCTCATCTCTAAGAAAAGTAACCAGCCAGTCATCTGCCCTAATTCATAGGTTTAATTAATTCTTCATGTTATTACAGTATCAGAGTACTTGTTATTACTTTACCTATTAATTATAAAATTAAAGAAGTTGAGAGAGACACAGAGAAGGTTTTTGAACACATGATAGTTTCACACTGGGCCTGCTCAAGGCCAAGTCCAAACAAAGGGAACAAGCAGACAGGGAGTCCTGTATTTATTATCTCCTCAGGTAGTTATTTAGTGCTACAGGACACAAGTGAGATGTGATAATTATAATTTTAATAGTAGAACACAAACCACTGAGCCACCATCACAGATTTATGGAGCGGCTTTGGGGCCAAGACTCTTATTCTCTTTTCAAGAGAAAATCAAAGACTGTAGTCCATCTCGCCAAGAAGGAGTTACCACTTTGAAGATAAAGAGCATTCCTGCACACCCAAAGGCTACCATGGATGTGATACTTTGGTGCTATGGTTCTGGAAGGAAGAGAACCTTCCCATCTCATCCTATCAGTTGTTATTTGGAAAAAGAGACTAAAAGCCACCTCACTACAAACTCCTTCCAGGTACTTGACAAAAAGAACAAACAGATCTCAGACAACAACATAACCATTCAAACCATTCAGGTGCCTCAGCATAGAGTATATGCAATATGTACAAGGATTATATTCTCTCCTACTAGAGAAAAGGAAATAAAACAAGATTTTTACTCACATGGGACAGGAAGAAGTTCCCAGGAAGTCCTGAAGCAGAAGGAGACTTTTAACATAAAACATGGTGAACAGCATCACTGTTGCAGCATGGGCACCATCAGGCACTATTTGGGTCATCTGCCTGGCACATTAACCTAATATTGCCCAACCCTAAGGGAAATCCTGATGCTAATGAGCTACCCAGGAAGATCTCTTGGATTTAAAGGCCCAGGATTTAACAGCAGGGCCTGATTTGAAACTTGATGAAATCAAGGGCTCCTGTTGCTGGTATTGATGCTCACCTGGTATTGATTTCAACCTCTGTGCCTCAGCTCTGCTCAGTAATAATGTGCCTGCCCTGCCTTGGGCAGAGAAAATACAAATGCAAAACAATACGCAGGTATTTACCTCTAAAAATAGGAAATTTACAAGGAACAGGCACGGTAGGAAAACAGTGTTTCCCACCTCCTGCCATAGCACATGGCAGCCCTAGTCCCAGCTCAGGCCCCCTCCACCCTCACAGCAGCAGGGGCAGATGGATGGGGTGGGATGTTTGGTACCTCCAGCCAGGAAATGCTCCAGGTCTCATGAGGGGAGGAGAGAGGAGACACTTTCCTCTGTGGGGTGAGCATTATGAGGTCTCTGGGCCCCATCCAGTTCATACAGGATTGACTATTTAAGACTGGTCAGCTTTGTAGAAAACCTCTGAAACCTCTCATAGAGCTGTCATCTGCATTTAAACTCAATAAATAAATCAGGCACAAAGATGACAGAAGCAAGTGGTGAAGAGGGGCTGCAAGTTTTGATTTTTGAAAACTACTTTTAACCTGAGTCATTCCCCTGTGATGATTCTTTAAATTCACATTATCTATTAAAATCTGGGCGTAAGCCAGAAAAACATGCAGCATACCATCCTCTGCAGGCACCCAGCAGTGTTAAGAGAAGGATGGAGGCAGTGGTATATGCAGCCTCTCAAGAATGTCTTCTGCTCTTTTAATAGTTCTCCTTGGGGGGTGTGGAGGTTTGTATTATGTATCCTTCTCCTGTTGCTCAATCAAAAATAGTACACTGAGTCATTTGGTACAGGCAGTTAGACTGTCACCAGCCACGTTGAGCACGCATCCCACCTCCTGCTCTGGTCCAGCTTACCCAAGACCTCCTTTCCACAAGGTCTTCTCACCCCACATGGTAGCTTTGCTTGAGTAAGGTCTGCAGTGCTGATTAAATCCCTCTTTCTCCTGCATCACATGCTTTCAGCAGGTTGGCAGTTTGTGTCCTTCCATCCAAAAATTCACTGAAATGGGTGGGAATTTTTCTACTACCTTCCAGGGCAGTTGAGGCTTGAGATATCCACCTTGGAATGGGGCAGCTGGGCCTGGATGAATGCAGGCTCACACAGGAGCAAGCACTGCAAAGATCATTGATCCTGCCCATATTTTGTGGCAACTCCAGTGTGACTTTGAGCATGGAGAGAGAGGTGTAACCAGGGACCCTAAAATGCAGTGATTTTGAACCTCCTTCTCTTCTCCCTCAACCCAAACCTGAAGAGCTAAATCACTTTCCCTTCCACAGTGACCTGCAAAATAAACAACAGGGAATAATCTATAGTGGTTTATTAATAACCAGTTCCTAGGAGCAGACACTTCCATGCCCTGTAAAATGAATCACTGTGAAAGTTGTAAGCTTGTCAGTTTCACAGAGGTTTTTGGTTTTCTTCTGCTTTCTTTCCTAAAGCACTGTTATGCTTCATCCCAAATCAAAACAATCTGTGCTAGTAGACCTATAATAAATACCCCTAGACGTGACCAAGGTACAAAGAAAAAGAGGAAGGAAACCATAAAGAAACAAATTCACTTTTCAAAGAACTATTAATTATTCATTAGACTGATATTATTAACCAATAATAAATAACTAACCACAAGTATCAGTCGACATTAAACCCTCCTAACACTACTTCCAACAGGGTTCTCTTGTGACTTGTACCTTGCTCAACAAGCAGCAATATTTACCCAGTGGATTGAGCAATGCTGATCATGTCCAGCCTGCAGCCTCACCCTGCAGGGCAGACTGAAATTTGACATTGACTCTGTTGCTAATCTATGCTTGCTTGAAAGCCCTGGTCTTTTTAAGGACTTCTATACCAGCCCTCATCTACTTTTCAGGTCTCTGATCTCTCAGCATCATCATACCTTTGCTGGTATAAAGGATTTCAAAAGAAAACAATTTATTGTCTTCCCAAGGTGTCACCTGTGCATTTTAGATGTATTTATTTTGTGTTTCTGACCCTCTTCTGGTCTGCATCTATTTTATAGGGACATAGTCCTACTGAAGTAGAATATTTGCTGCTATAATACTAACCATGTGCCTTGGGGGATAAAGAGACAAAGTCAGACCTCATTATACTCTAATTTTGTATGTGTGTGTCCCTTGATTTAATTAGGAAATGCAATATGAAATGGATACTCCCAGTGACACTGTTTTCACCAGAAGTCACAACAACTACTTTAAAACTATGGCATATAACTTCAGTTTTCTCCAGTCTCTGTTGTCAATTAATAAGCTCTGTGATCCTTCTGTTCACCTAAACAGCTTAACAAAGCCCAATCTGACTGCACTAAACAGGGTGAGCTATGAATATAAACTGATAATGGTCTCCAGACTCTGAAGCCCATGAAAGGCAATTCTCATGTACACAGTTGGTTCTGCTGCACCATAAACTCAGCTCTGGGTGGCTACAAAACCTGCATCTTGTGTCCATGTTCTGCCCTCAGCAGAGCAAACCCTGAGCATGCTGTCTCCAGCTTCCTTCACCCTGGATTCTGTGCAGAGGACACGTGGCAGCTTCTTCCACCAGCTGCTCAACAGGACCCCAGCTGTGAGACCACCTATCAAAAAGCAGACATAGGCTGAGGGAAAAAGTTGAAAAGCTCACTCATTTGGGACTTTAATCACAGAAAACACAGCATATGCTCATTGCTAAGAATGAGTTTTCTGTGTCAAATGATAGCATTGACGCCTTCTTCAGAACCTTCCTACAGAGAGTGGGGGCAGCCAGCAAAAGTACCTTTAAGAACAATTTCAGATAATTGTGTTCCCAAATACTTTGCAAATGACAAAATCAAAGGATCTGAACAATGAAGTAATATCCCTAGTACAAAATAAATACACTTACTCTTCCTTGCTCTGCCCCTGAAATGCTTCTGAATATTTTAAATGCTGAAAGAACAGAAGAAATAAGAATTACAAGAATCGTGATATTCAGAATCACCAATATTTTTCAGTAATTCAAGACAGTGCTTTTAATAGTACAGATCCTGCCTGCCTCATATTATTATACCTATTTATTACAAGACTTCAAAAATTAGGCAGATTCTTGTAAAAGAAGCGATTTAAAAGATGGTTCTGAATGCAGCCCAGCTCATCTCACAGTGAACAAAGAGAATTTTCTACCTCTCTCTGGCACAGATTTCCCTAAGGAAAAAAGAGGCTTGCATCTGTTTCTGAAAATAGTTGCATGGTAGTGCTGCTGAATTTGCTTCACATTAAGGTCAAATCTTGACAAGATCTTTAAAATGATACCAGAGCTGAAGAGGTTTTATGCAAAGAACCTAAGGAGAAGCCAACAGCTTCAAGTCACTGGAAAGCTAACTCTAATATTTTATCTGTGACTTTTGTCAGAATAGAGCAATAGTATTGTGGCAACTAATGAAGAAGAATGAACTTTCAAAGGAACAAATGTATCACTGAGGTGCAAATAGCTCTACTGTCAGTGCCCCTCCAACGACTGATGGAACAGAAGCAGTAAAAGGGAAAGCTGGAAAATAATGTGACAATTAGCCTTACAGAAGAAATTTAATTATTTAATTATTCCCTATTTTAAAAAATAGGATTTATTAAGATTACAAATTTCCAAATTTCCTTTCTTGACTATTTGTTAATGCTATTTTGACTGTCTTTTTCACTGTGAAACACATACCACATTTTTAGAGCTATTCACAGAATGATATTGGTGAATTGTGAATTTGGAAACTGGATAGGCATTTAGCCTTTTAATTTGCAGTCTCATAACGCTGGCACAGAACTTCAGAAAACTGAAATACATAATTATTGAAACCAGAACTACTATTTTATAATTTTAAAACAACCTTTTGTTATATGCAAACATTATTTAATTCTATTATAGATGCCTGAAAATATTCTGTAGTCAATATGGAAGTTTTGTATCAGTTTTGAATGAGTTTTTCATACTGTTACACTGACAATGCAACAAAAATTGCCCTACTATTGCCACACAAACAATTTCAGGTGTCTGCTGTGAACTACATAACGTGCAAGAATTGATACTGTAACCCATTTGAATAGTTAAGTTTGAAAGGAACCTTACAGCTTGTGTAACCAGGTGTTGGACCAGTTCTGTAACGCCTTCTGAGATTTTTACATGGACAATGCTATCTTTTTATACTTGAGTGGCAGTTTGCCCTGTAAATAGCACTCTGTAGTTAATACTGCTGCTGTCTCCTAATAACCCTGCGTAGAAACAAAATCACTGGTGCTACTAATATCCCCAGAGGATTTGCAGGAGTGTGCTAAGGGGAATCGCTCCTGCTGTTACGCTGAAACTGAGGGGGTGAACATGGCTCCTTTGTATTCGCTGGTAAATATCAGATCTTGAATTTAGTGAAAAAAACAAGGCCAGCACTGGCTGTGTAGGGAGGTCAGGTTGTAAATGGAAAGGGAATAATTTCCTCAGCAGGCATATGTTTTGTGACACAGCATCCCAGAAGCGACCACACTGTCCTACATATCCCTCCTCTCCCTTTGCTTCTTTTACCATGGAGAAAGGACTGAAAAGTTTTGCCTACTGCATGCATTTATAATTTCAGCATTCAGCACTGCCCTTTCATTTAAAATATCTAATTCTATTTATATTCCCTGATTATCTAACAGAATTCATTCTGACCTAAGGGAGAGATTTGGGGTTTTGCTGCTTATTGTCATGTGGCTCTGTGGGGGAAGATGTTGCTTCTGTTCATTTAGACAACTAGAATGCAGAATTCTTCCTATTTAGAATTAATTTCAGTAGTACACTAGCTGCTGCTATCTTTAAAGGCAAAGCATTGCTTACTATCAGAAATGTAGAGTCCAAAAAGATATTCCTGAATGTTTTATTTTGCAAGCGAAAAGGGTTTTAAAATAAACAAAAGTAAATATTCAAAGACATTTCATATTGCATGTGGTAGGACTGGCTCCATAAATTACAATATGGATGAAGCAAAGCTGGCAGTTAATTTCTTTGAGACACAGAGTATAATACATAGACACTTGGAGATCTGGTCTTGTGTCATTGCCTGACCTTTCTGCTATAATTTAAATCCAGCCTACTTTATTAATTCTTAATATTTTATTTTCCTATATTGACTGTTCAGGTTAGAAAAAAACCCAAACAGTTAAAAACTACTGACTCTAGGACACCGCAAGACCCTAATTACTGAAAACTCTGAAATATACATCTATTTTTTTTAAGAAAATGTCATTACCTGCAGATTAATCAATGCAAAATGATCGTGCAATTAAATAGGACAGTCTGAATTGAAATTTAAAGCTGCAGACCATGATCTTTCTATTCCAAGTGCTTCTGGAAGTCTCACACACCTTTAAAAAATATATAATTAGATTTAGATTTATCCCACAATAAATAACACCATAACATACCTTGTGCTACCAACCTGAATTTAAAAAAAAGTAAGAGGCCACCTCAGTGTTTTGAGTTCATGAGATCTCTGACACAAAGCCCTAACTGAGTTTCTCAGTCATAAGGCATCAGGAAGGCTCTTCACTTATGGTAAACTTGGGCTTTAGCTTGACAGACCTCTTCCTTATTGTGCCTTTAGGGGACAATGGCATGGTGTCCATAATGCTTTTGTCCTCCTCCAGCTGCCTAGCAGTGCATGAAGGGGTGGGAACTTTCACCGTGTTACCAAATTTAGAATAGTCCACAGAGTATCGCCCATCTTCCTCTGCCACGATGGGTACAAACCTTTGGCCCCAGAGGATTTCATCCGCCAGGTAGGAGGTTCTGGCTTGAGTGGTGATGCCAGTGGTCTCCACCACCCCTTCCAAGATGACAATGATCTCCAGGTCCTCGTGATGGTGAAGGTTCACGGGGGAGATGTCGTAGAGGGGGCTGTTCTTGTCTATCACGTGGTAGATGATGAGTGGGGAAACAAGAAAGATGCTGTTGCCCCCCACAGGGTTCTCCATCTGGATGTCAATCTGGTTGAGGGGCACCACCTCCCCCTCCAGGCTGGCAGTCTTCTTCACCACCTGCATGCGGATAGTGGCGCTGATGATCATGCTCTTCCGGAGGTCACCTACCCGCAGCATGAAGCAGAGCTTCCCTTCCCGCAGGGCGATGACCGCGTGCTTGCTGAAGATGAGGGTCTCAGCCCGGCGGTGGGCCTGCGAAGTCTTCATGAAGATGCAGCCTAGCATGATGGCGTTGATCACCAGCCCCACGATGTTCTGCACGATCAGGACCAGGATGGCAGCCGGGCACTCCTCTGTCACCATGCGTCCCCCGAAGCCAATAGTCACCTGCACCTCGATGGAGAAGAGGAAGGCAGAAGTGAAGGAGTGGATGCTGGTCACGCAGGGCACAAAGGTGTCCGGGCCCCCCGCCGCCCCCTCTCCCAGATCACGCTGCAGACGGGTGCTGTGGTCCAGGTCTCCGTGGGCGAAGGCGATGAGCCACCAGATCATGCCAAAGAGCAACCAGCTGCAGAGGAAGGACATGGTGAAGATGAGCAGCGTGTGGGGCCACTTGAGGTCCACCAAGGTGGTGAAGACGTCCTGGAGGAAGCGTCCCTGCTCCCGGATGTTTTTATGGGCCACGTTGCAGGCACCGTTCTTGCCCACAAAACGCGCCCGCCTCTCCCGGGCGCGATACCGGGCATGATCCGGCACATCCTCCGCCAGCCGGGTCAGCACGTATTCCTCGGGGATGATCCCCTTCCTCGACAGCATGGCTCCCCTCCGCCGCTCCGCCGCTCAGCACCACCCCATGCAGCCGCCGCTCCGCCGGACGCGGGAGTGAGGGGAGGACAGCCGAGCCGCTG
>JAAWXA010000027.1:9709036-9776845 GCA_038090715.1 Florisuga fusca
GGCCGGGAGCAGCCGAGCCCGGCTCCGGCTGCTCCCGGCCTCGGTATTGCGGTTCCTGGAGCCGGTACCGGTCCGTAGGTTAGCCCGAGCGAGAGGAGCGAGAGGAGCGACAGGGGCTGAGGCGTTTGCGCGCGCGCGTCTGTGCGCGGAGGAGCCGCGCGCGCCTCCGCCTAACGGCCGCTGAGCAACGGGCGCAACGGAAGGCGGTGGAAAACCGTTGGGCGCCGCTCCTCAGCGTCGCCCTGTCGGGAAGGAAGGGAAGGAAAGGAAAGGGAAGGGGGGGGAGCAGCAGAGTCCCGAATTGCTGCTCCCTGGTGAGCGCTGGCTGCGTTTCTTTACCTTTTTACATCAGATTTGGGTTTGTTGGGTTTTTGGTTATTTGTTTGTTTGCATGTTTGCTTGCTGGGGTTTTTTTGATTGTCTCTGAGGAGGAAAGAGAGGTCAGGTTCGGGCTGTGGTGGTGTGAGCGATCCCCTCTCCCCAGCGTCACTCGTTGTAAATATTTGTTCGAGTTTGGGTTTGCTGCCAGCGTTTGGCTTCCATTAACAGCTTCGTGGGATGGTGTAGTTTCAGGTCGGGCAATTATATTGTGATACAGAAAACAAAATGGTGCTGGGGATTTTTTATTTTTTTTTTTAAGAGATCTTAAAAAAAATAATCCCAAACAATTCAGAAATTCAGCTATGCTTTCTGTAAGTAGGAGGAAAGCATTCGTCTAGTAAATCAGGCAGGAAATGGCAGGAAATTTGTGTTAAGAGGCCAAGTCCAAGGACATAATGGTTAAACAGGGACTTGGAACTAGAGGGCTCCCCCTTACAAATTTGCTCAAGTTACTTGTCCTTGACTAAGGGAGGCTTTTCTGAAATAAGGAGCTCATGAAATGATTTCAGCTGTGACTGCTCAGGAAAACTCCTGCAGTCCGAACAGGAGTAAATGTTGGTAACAAATGATCTATCCACAAATGGGTAACCCACGGTGACATGAACTTCCAGACAGACCTCAAATTCACCAGAAGAGATGACAAAAGGAAGCAGGAGTTAGAACCTGTGTGGGGGGGAGCGGATGCCTCAGTGCATACAAAGCATACACGTGAATGTGTATAAGGATGTATCTTTGTGGCAAGATGCATTATTTAGAAACATTCCACTTTTTAAATAGCAATATTATCATTCCTGTGTTTACTGACTCTGTTTAAGGATTTTAGTTCTATGTCAGTTTAGACACCAAAGTTGTAGAGTTGCTAAAACATCAGAGGGTAGTCTGGATAAGTTTTTTCTTTAGTGCTGGTGGATTTCTGATTATGTTTATCTAATTGTAGTGTCTATGAAATTTGCCTTCAGTTGTGGCTCTATGTGCTTTGGTATGCACTGTAAGAGGTTATTGGCATTGATTGCCTGTGCAAAGCAATTGCCCACTTGATGGCTGGGAGCCAGCCAGTTAGGGCTTAAGTTAACTTTCACCACCTACAGCTACTTCATGTGACCTACCTAGGGATTTCAGAATAGTATGTTTAAGTAATCACTCTGAGCTCTCTGATCAGTTGTTATGGGTCTTGTTATTAAATGATTACTACTACTTCAGACTCTGATGTACTTTATATGTGTGAATAGTTGTATCTCCCTGGACACATCCATTCCTTCTGGAGGGGTCAGTTTCCCGGTACACCATGCTTTCTGTTTTTCTGGATTGCCTTTCTTGCTGCTTTGATAAATTAAAATGACTATAAGGTGCCCTGGCACCTGGCTGAGCTTAGCCAAAGATACTTTCCTTTCCTAAACATTTTTTGTGTGCTTGCTGTGAATGTCTTCTGCATCTACACTTTTACTTGGTTAAGTACATGATTTTAGATACTATTTGCCTTTAAGAAATAGTGTAGCTTTTATACTCTCCTTTCTAAACTTTTATAAACAAACCCAAATGGATGAAGTAATTTGAAGGTTTACTTGTCAAAGACGTATTCCTTCTGCTGCTGGCAGCTCATAGTTACTTCCATAATTTTGAAGTGAGCATGAAGAGGCTCTATAATACCAAGCAGTATTCACTGGTAATATTCCACCCTCTTCTGCAGAAATGGGAATAGGCATTCAAGAGGCAGTCATGCTTTCACGCCATTTTTCCTCACTCTTTTCTAACCGTTATCTTATTCTGTACCTTTTCCTCCAGGGGGCGGTAGCTACATGAAAGTAGAATTAAAAAACAAACGTGTAATTTAAAGGGAAAAATAAATTGTTCCACGGTCTGGTGCTAAGAATGACCCATGGAGACTACTACAGCAAGTGTTGCATGAATGTGCTCCCATGTTGGTTTTAGGAGTGATGAACTCTATATAGCTAGAAATGCATTTTCTTGTTTCCACTTCTGTTCTTTGTTATGTCTGTCATTTGCCATTCCTTTTCCTTCACTTCTGAGTGCTTGTTGTCTGAGATGGGACAACAAAGCAAGTGGCTTCTGCTGAAGAATAGCAGCAGCAGAATTAAAAGAAGCCCTGTCTTTGTGGGTCAAGTGACACATACTTGAAAGAAAAACAGTGACAGATCTTCTGAGTGAGCCAACATATTTGTGCTAAGAGCTGCTGAACAAATTGGGCTCACAGGAACAAACAATCCCACTCTGTAGTTTTGAATCATGAACAGTTAACTTTTTTTCACCTGCAGCAAATAGGTTTTACATTTTGAAACTGACCCCTGCCCTGACTTACCCTAATTTCAGTGGTTATCAAGGAAGGTATAACTGTTAAATTAAAATGTAGTTGGCACCATGGTATTAGTCTGCTTTTAGTAGCAGACCTTTCAAAGGTCATCAGCCTAACCTAAAGGTTTTATTAGCCTAACATGAATTAACCTCACAAATCACCTTGCTGGATGAGTAGGTAGGCAGGAGAAAAGACATTAGAGTTGGTTAAAGCCACAGGGGAAGGCATGAGCAGAGGTGGGAAGAAGGCTAAAGCAGCAAGCACACTGTGCTTCCTGACCTTACAAGTAAACAGAGTTCCCTTGGAAATAAGTAGAACAGGGTGAAATGGCCACACTGGGACAAGAAGATAAATGCTAAGAAGGTTTTTGTATAATGGGAACATTTATAGAGAGCAAACAAAATAAATCAAACCCTGGTTACGTCTCCATGGGCAGCCTATTCCACTAACATATTCAGGGCTGAGCTAAGTCTCATCCCAAAGGAGAAATGAAAGTCTGGACAAGGCTGCACTGGGGCTATCTTGCACCCATTTTAGTTCAGCACTTTGCTTACTAATGCTTCATTGCCATACAAAATACATTTGCCAGCCTGATTCAATAGGAACTTCTGGAAATCCTATCTTGATGCGACAGGTTTAATGACTCAGATAATAGCAGTGAGCCTCCCACCACAGAATAATTTTCTTCAGTACTGCTTTGGGTCACTGCTGGGGCTCTTGCCCTTTGGATCTAGGAGGCAGAAACTCCCTGGGACTTGGCCCCATATAAAAAACAAAAACAAACCCAAAACCAAACTAGATAAAATGTGCTGAGGAAATGTGTAGTCTGTCCAAGTGGTAGCTAAGAGCTCTCCCTGGTCACACATATTTAGCCAGCAGCATGGTACAGTTAAAGAGATATATAATTGGTGGGTATGAACCAACTCACTCTACTCTCCTGCAAAACTCCCTTGGGAAAGATAAGCCCCATTTACAATGGAACCATCTGACCCTTGTACTTGGGAGTTCTTTCATAACATAGTCAGATATAATACAGTGTTCTTAGTGATCTGCTGTTTCTTACTCTTGTCAGGTAAGGTTGTCAGAAGCTTGTGGAATAGGAGCTAGTTCAAATTGCAGTGTCAAATCTTAGGCACTTTATTAAAAGCATATGGAACCTAGTTGTAGTATGCAATGACAGAACTCATGTCTTTCCTCTGCATAACTGGATGCTACCTCTGCACTTGTACTGTTTTTTATCCTACACTCTCATTGGTTGTATGTTCCCTGGCCTCAGTTTAACACCCTTAGGTACTGCACAAGTAATGGCAGGGAGATGCTGCAAATACTCTGCTCTAGAGCTGGTAAGACAACTTAAATAGCAGCAACAGTTCTTCAGTTTTCCTTCCACTGCTGAAGTGCTAGAAGTAATGCATTAAAAATTTAACATATTCCATGAGAACACCGAGATTTCTTTTTCTAGAAAATAAAGCTGTCATAGTTCTGAGCTACAGTGAAGGGTTTAATACTCTTCACACCACACCACAAGATGAATTAGTATGTCTGTACTGGTCTGGAAACAGTGTGCATTAAACACTGATAAAACACTGCATAAACACTGATTAAACAACCTGCCTTCTCATAACTTCCTCACAGGTTGAGGTGAAACTGCCTAAGAAAGACTAAAAGAATCATCATGTTATTCATTTCTAAAAGGTATTAAAGAAGAGACCAAGAGACACAGACACTATCAATAAACCACAATATGAAAAAAAGTTTTATAGATTTTATATTTAGATATTAAAGATTTACAGTCATATGATTAAAAGATATACAAGTTTTTGAGAAATACCTTTGGTATATGATTTTTTCTTCTGCATTAGCTCAGTCATGAGCATTATCTACTGTAGGGCAATGACATAAAAAACAACATTAATAAAATGAGTTACATAAAAACTCCATGCTGGCTGTCTGTTTGATGTGTCCTCTCTCATATATTTCACCCATGTATTTTTTTTCCACCTATATTTCATGAATCTTTGGTAGCAAAGAAAAAGAAGAGTAGTATACAAAAAAAAAAAAAAAAAAAAAAAAAAAAATTTATTAAAAATGAAAATCTCAATTTATTATGAAATAATACTTATTTACAGGTATCTTACATTTTTAGAAAATAATACAATTGCATTAAATCTGTCATTTATTTTTATTACTTATCTGCTTGTACGAAAGAGGCAAAGACACTGTCTTCTTGTTCTAGCAGAACCTCAGGCTTGTCATATTCCAAAATAACCCCTCTCTTCATGACAATAACCAAGTCTGCATTAAGGATTGTGTGTACACGGTGCTGAAAAAAACCAAACATGCCAGTTCAGTGAATATATTATAAGACAGACTTCCAGAAGTTAATTTTCCTATAAAGTTCAAATTTGATTTAGGCCACTTATCCTACTTTTAATCCTAATTTACTCTGCAAATATTGTAGATAAATATACAAAGAGCTACATGGATATTTAAGTACCTAAATTACACAAAGATCCTTGTGTCACAGAATCACACACAAGTTCATACTGCGATGTCCCTAGCCTGCAATTCTGCCACCACACATTGTCACAGGAAGGCAGTCAGGAAGAGTGGAAAAAGGGTACATGAGTGTGGTGTACTGCATGTGAGTGCTGTCCCAGTCCTGGACTATGTCTAGATCATGGGGGTTCTGGAGCTTGGTGTGGTCTGTCTGTTTGTAAAACTGAATAGGTCTCTCTTTTAAGACCTTTTGAGCTTTCATGAACATTTTCTTGTAAACTTTTAACTGGAAAAAGGATTTTCCCAGGCCTGATTCCAACTGTATGAACAAGAATTCCCTTTTGTATGCTCTGGGCCTTGCTACTATGAACTTCATCTGGTTCCTCTTCTCCCTTGCCTTGTGATTTTGCAGACCTCACATGTCCTAATGTTGTCCTTCTTCCAGGCAGAAGAGGACCTGGTCCACTCAGCTGCTTCTCTTAAGGATCAGTTCCATGCCTCCCATCATTCTTGTGCTTCAACATTTTGCAGATGTAATGTGTCATGCTGGGAATGAGGAGACTGAAGCTGCACACAATATTCAAGGTATGTGTAAATATAGACACATACAGTGAGTGGTAGGATGTTTTCTCTTTTTCTGGTAAGCCCTAACATTTTTACTATTTTACTGTCAGTTTCTTCCACAGTGAATACTGAAAAGAATTAATTTATCTTTTGTTTAATGAATGTCTCTCTTTTTTTTTTTAATATTTTTTTGCAATACTGTTATCTTTCCTGAGCATTCCTTTCATGTAATAATCATCTATGGCCTCTTAGGTTGACAGACTTTTTGCTCCTAAGAGCTTTGGGGATACATTATTAGTTTTGAAGGCTTCCAGCAGCTGCTTGCATATTTTTTTTATTCCCCCAGCACTATTGCATTATTTGCACGTAACAAGCCAAAGCTTACGATTTTTGTTTTCTTCATCTGGTTATGAGTTCAGCTTTTACAAGAATGCCTTCACTTTTTCTAACAGGATTTTATTTGTTTAGCCATACCAGCTTCTTTCTATCATTATTCAAACCTTTCCTAACAAACAGCATGCATTGGCCCTGGAATTTTAAAGTACAATTCTTTAGTAATTTCTATGATCCCTGTAGATTCCATTTTCTTTGATGCTTCTTTTAGCTTTTTTCCCCCCTATTTATTTTTGCATTTTTTCTTTTAGCAATCCTCCTCACTTTTAAGAATTCCACTTCTGTAAAGTGGAGTGTAATTGAATTGGATTTTTTCAGTTTGCATTACTGCTGCCAGGGTATTTACTCTCAGAATATTGTGGTCCCTGTTACACACTCACTTTTCATTCATTAAGGTTCATAACCAGATCTCAGGCACCCTGAGATTACCAAAACAATTCTTGTATTTCTTTCTGTGGCTTCCTGACCAGATGTTCTATGAAATAACCACCGAGGGCATCTACAAATCTCTCTTCACTGCTGCAGTCCTTCTGTGACATTTATCCAGTCCACAGACAGGGGGAAGGGACTGAAATATCACATTCCAGTTGTACTTGCTGCCTTTGTTCTCTGATCTCTTCCAGTATAACACAATCAGTGCTGCCATCCTTATAAAGTAACAGCAATTATGCAGACCCCAAAATACACTCCCCCTATCCCTATTCTTTCTAAACACAGATTAGGAATATATTACTTTCTCTGGGGGAAAAAATTCTATTTTTACTACAGTGTTTTAAATGCAAACCCGCCCTCTGTAAACCACATTTCCATAGGAAGTAAAACCACTCAAAAGCTTATTCCAGCATGCAGTTTGTTTGAACGCTACAGTTTCAAACTCACTAAAAGAGTGAAAGAATAATAAAACTTTCTCAACCTATCTCCAAACAAACTGGAAAAGTTACATAAATGCAAACTGCAGTACAACTCAAAATTTTCATGCAGAGAAATAAGGACATTTCATGCTTATAATTCCTTTTTTTTGTAACAGCAGACTGAATAGCTACCATAAGATAAATCAGGTTTTCTATTACACATTTGCTAGGTGAAATGAAAAAGATACAGTAAAATTCCTGAGTATAGATTTCTTGACTGGTGCTTAATTTTCAAATGTTAAGAAGCATAATGACTTTATTTTACCTCCCTGAAATTTGTGTAATTTTAGAAAGCTGAGGGCTGGAAAGATATGTATTGCTTCTGACATATCTGTTGAGCCAACTCCTTTTATTCAGGTCAAAATCTCTTTCATAATTTTTTTTTTTTTTTTTCCCATGGTCAAGGTCTTTGTATATCCACTTCAAGAATATGCAAACTGATATTAAATAAAAATAGACATTCCAGGGATGGAATGTCAGTTTTAAAAAGTAAGTCTCATTTATTTAAATTGACATATAATTACTGTATCCAGGGGCAGTACTATCATACCATTTTACTTGTCTTTAGTTAATGATTATGTAGCTGGATGGAACTTCTTCTTAGATTTCATAGTATTCAGTTGTAGCATACTTTAAATTAGCCTGAAATGAGTAGCAGAAACTAGACTGCATACTTATGATTACACATTTTTAAAGGCAAGCAGTCTTAGCATCACACAACATGTTTAAAATAAAAATGGAATCTTATACTGAAGCATCACATTAAAAAAAGATTAACAGCCAAATTAACACATTTATTAACACTGAGAAGAACTGACTAATCTCTTCTGATTCTTGTTTGCATTAGGATGGCAGCAGAGACTGTACTTACTGCTATTGTAACCACAGTACGGTCAGCAAATGCAGTCATGACTACTTTCTGGAGTATGTTCTCCTACATAAAGAAAAACATTTGTTGCTTTTCAAAGAACAGAAGTTACAAGATAGTCACAAGACATTAAGAACTCTTGAGTAACCACAGATTTTTCCATGCTTTTATTGATTCTTTGTTGCAGAAATGCAAAATTAACTGCCTATCAGAACTAAGTCAAAGCCTGGTCTCCAGTTAGCCCTGCTTGCTCCTGCCACTCCCACTGCCTCTGGTGTGCCCAAATACCAAAGAGCTGTGCTTTGGCTCCCAAATACCACCCATCCTGACCTCAGTTTTACACTGAGAAAGACAAATGTGAATTGGGGGTGCTGCCAGACTGCCTGCATGCTGGCGCCTCTGATCAGCGTTCTTCACCCTGCTGGAAGCCCAGGAATGTCCCAACACATTGGGAACATCTAACACTAAGGGTTGGCAGGGATAAATAAGGGAGCTGTGCTGTACCTGGCATATTTGACAGTGGAGATGATATTTAAGATGGTCTTAACAGTTCATAGTTCTCACTCAACAAGTACTTATCCTTTGCTATTTAGGAAACATGTTGCTGTGTACCAAACTGCCTACAAATGTCATTAGCACAGATACCTTTAGTTGCTATTATCCATTCTTTAGATATGTATCTCAAAGGAGGAACTGTATCCTCAGTATGTCAAAATTCCAAATGTGTTGTAACTGGGCTGCATACAGTGTTAATTCCCAATGTTACTGATACCCAACAAACATTTTACAAAATTAAAAACTGTAGCTGTTATAACGAATCCCTCCAATTATATTCGTTATTCATAGAATGGAGCAGACAGGAACATTTTTCATAACAACATAACAGAGGAAAAAAAATAAAAATCCCCAGAACCCACTGTCCATCTAATAGACCACACTATTGTGTGGTTTAACCTCTGTCTAGCAATTTCAGGTAATTAATGCAATAATCCACTATGTCTTCTATGTATCTGTTTATTTTCTTGACTATTTTCAAGCCTTTTATCTTCCTAATTTGTCTGTCATGACTTCTAAATTTGTCTGCTTGCCAATTGACCCTTCACTGACCATCCCAGCTGACCTTCCAAAGCTTTGTTTACTTCAGGAAATCAAACTGCCAATGAAAATATTATGTTTCATTTTCCTAATGCAGGCAATGCTGGAACAAACTATTACCCCCCCAGTAAAATAATTTAAAACCTCTTTAGATCCACCCTTTTCTTTGCATATTGGCAGCTGTCTCCCCCTCAATGGAAGCAAGAAATCAAATACTCCAAACAAACTTACTGTTGCCATGTCAATAGATGCTGTGGCCTCATCCATGATGAAGATGCTCGTCTTCCGCACAAAAGCCCTTGCTAGGCAGAAGAGCTGTCTTTGGCCCTGGCTAAAGTTTTCACCCCCTTCTGTGACTATAGCATCTGGAAATGACAGAGCAAAACCAGCATTTTTAGGCTCTGCATGTACATATGAGAGGGTCAGATCAGAGTAGAGCACATGCCTGGAAAATAATGACTCACTTTCAGCATAAAGATTTTCACAGTAACATTTTGTAGGTCTATAGCTGTTGGTGATCCAGTTTTGCCTATTTCCATTGTTAAAAACTCCCAGTATTTCTGCCTCAGAATACTTTTATATATTAGACATCACAATAGCTAAAGATGTTTAAGAGCAAGTTTCCCTACAATATGTGCAGTGTAGGACATTGCATCCCCCTGTCAAAATGGAATCCATAATTTCTTTACCCTAAGACTATATTATTTTTTAAGATTTTGGGGTTTGTTTTGTTTGATTTTTTGTTTGTTTGTTTGTTTTGGTTTTGTTGTTGTTGTTTTCCTCCCTGGACACAGCTACTAAGCTACTAGAAAATACAAAAGAAAATACATTTTAGATAACACCTGTCTTGTTGACACCTTAGTTGAATTCACAAGACTGGAAAAACTCAATGCTTCGTAACAAAGACATACTGAAATGAAATAATAATTTTCCTATTTTTTGAATAGAAACAGGATTCTGCCCCAAAAGTAAAGGGAGGTAGATGGATATATGACGTTTACCTGCAGGGAAGCACTTTTTTGTCACCTTCCATATAAACTTTTCCTTCAGCAACTACCTTTTTAATAAATAGTAGATATGAAAGAGCCATGTTGTGAACACTGGAAGCAATCTTCTCAAGAAGGAAGTCTTATTACCTAGGCCCCCAGGGAGTGCCTTCACCACATGCTTCAGCTGTGCTATTTCCAGTGCTTCCCACAGCATGCTGTCAGTGCACTTCTTCTCAGGGTCCAAGTTAAACCTGCAGGTAGGAGTAATTCCAGAATATCAGTCATTATAAACTTGTGCAATGTGTTTCTTTTAGTGTGCTTAGAAACTTGCAAATAATCAGTCATGTGGTATAGATCTGAGCCTGATTTTGATCTATCTCTGGTAGAAATCCTCTGAATTTCGCAGACTTGGTCAACACTTCTGCCAATGTGATTAAGAAAAAATCTGACACTTCCAGTTGAGCAGAACAAGAAAAGCTTCCTGTTTTGAAGGAATCTTTGTTTTAGAATATATTTTATTCTGAATATAGAAATTCTCATGTTTTATTAGAAAAATCTCAGTACAAAAAAAAAAGCTGTGAATATAATTAGTTTAAATTAATTTATTAACAAAGGCCAAAAATCTTCCAATTGTACTTTTAAATTAAATTTTGTTCTTTACTGCTATAGAAATGCTAAACAGAACAATCAGGCTTCTTACTGAATTATGAAATGCAAGTCTTCATTACAAGTGAACAAACCTTGGATTTATGAACAGATGAATGTTATTTTAGCTTGCTGTATCCAAGAAATGATAGCAACAAATATAAATCTGTTATCATATTAATATATAGAATGGTGATCAGAAATAAAAGATTAAATGGTACCTAACACTTTTTATTTTTACTCTTACTGTATCTACTGTGAGTGGCCAGTGCTGGCCTAAGTATATTTTTATAGGTTAATTAATAAAGCAAAGGTACACAGTCACCTCATCTTCTGCCATGAAGGAACAGAGCAATAATGCTCTAGAATGCACTGAGAATAATATATTAGATAAATACCACAGACATAGGTAAGGACATCTGTTGGAAACTGTGGACCTTTTTGCCACTATTTCTACTGCATCATCCTCTCAGAGAAAGAATATTTTTACAGATTTTCACAGAAGAATGTCTCAAGGACTAGCAAAGCAATACAGCTAGAGGCTCCATGATGACATACCCCAAAATGCTTCCAGTCCTTTTCATATTGTTCTAATGCTTCCTCTTTTTCTACATTAATTTTTCAGTCCACAATTTTCAATTTTTCTGTCTTATTTTTAAAGGCAGGCAAATCAAAACAGATGTAGGAGAATGTTTCAACAAGTGCTGGGTGGTTATGAATATTTGATCAGTGAGCTAACATGACTACTTGATCCTGGAGGAATAAATAATGAGTGTCCCTGCTTCCCAGGCATGGGATACCTTCTGCCAACAGTGACAACTGAGGTGATGCAGTCTGGCAGGGATAGGTAAAAGCACAGACAGAAGGCAGTGATCCTCCCTACTCCAACTTAGGAGGCCAGAATTCAGCAGTTTGCTATCTCCAATTCTGTCAAAGTAATCATATGGCATAATTGTAATATTAACTGGCATAAAAGTCAATTTATGGCTTCATTTAGGTGCATAATGCTTACCGAATGGTTCCGCTGAATAAAATAGGATCTTGGAGAATGATTGACAGCCTGGACCTCAGTGTCTGTAAGGGGAGCTTAGCAATATCTATACCATCAATGATAATCCTTCCTATTCAAAAGAAAATAGATAGTCTGCTAGTTTGTTCATCTGCTAGTTTGTTCAGGTGCTGGCAAAGACATTGCTGTTTCATCTCTCAATACAGTACAGCAGGAGCAGGCCTTGAATTGTACACCTCCTTATTGATCCCTGAAATGAGTTTTCATTAAGCAGCAAGCACAAATGTCTTGAGACTAAGCCTCAGTGGGGAGGAATATGAAGTATACTTGTGATATTTTATGAATGATTAGACACACTGCTTATCTGCTTGACCATTTTAAGCACCTATCAATCAAGAAGGTAAGAGGTAACTTGTTACTAATGGGAACAAGAGTTTCAAAAAGACAAATTACTATTGAGCATGTTGGAGTTTTATGTCCAAGTACAACCACTGGGCTCTGCTTAAGGGCCCCTGTGGGTGATGTGGCTGGGAAACTGAGGCTAACGTTTTCTGTGGTGCACAGGAAGACACTCTATGAGGTACAAGGATATGGCAGACATAGCAGGAAACACAGCATGAAGTTCTAGGGCAGCAGTTGCTGAGTCTTCTGAGCCCAGTGGCTCTTATCTGTGCCTTGTGAGTGGATCCTTCTCTGCACCTTCCCCTTTTATGGTTTGCTCCTACCATTTTAACAGCACAAAAGAACTTTTGCATCAGTCAAGTAGAATTTTTATTGATCCAGCTTATCAGTAGCACAGCTGTTAGGTGACAGATATGTAAACAAGGCCAGAGAAGGTGTCCTGCAAATTCAAGAATCACACTTAAAAGCTGCTGCTTCTAAGGAAAGGACTATCAAAGCACCTTCAGGAGCTAAGCATGATCAGTACACAAAAGCATAATCTTACCCTCAAAAGTGTCAACCATTCTGAAAAATGCAAGAGAGAACGAGGATTTTCCACTGCCTGTTCGGCCGCAAATCCCAATCTGTGACACAGAAAGCAAATGAACATCAGGTGAATGGAAATGGGTAATATCTGTATTTGACACTTGAGGTGAGTGGATGGAGGAGCTGTTCTGATCCACATGATCCCCCTAACAGTTGGGTCAAACTGAAGTGGCCATAAGAGAATCCCGAGGCTCACTCTTTGTCTTTAGAAGTCTAAGCATTTAGGGATAAATCCAGGCCAGTTCTTTATACAGGAACAATAGTAGTGTGCCAACAACAGGAATAAAGGCAAGACAGCCACACGAAAATGATGGAAAGTTGATCTAACACAGGAAGAGGGCACTGTAGCTGCTGCTTGCACTGTGTGCTGACAGCAGGGCACTGGGATACTGAGAAGAAGCAGTGGGAGTTCTAATTTCACACTCCATCATATGCTTAAAGACACCAAACTAAGAAACCCACAGACTGCTTTCCAAGGTGCTGTAGTGTTTTAGAGAAAATTTCTGTGATTCAGTTCTCAAGACATACTGTGATATGTTTTTTTAACTTTGTGATATCTATGATGTCCTAGTCTAAAGGGCTTCTCAGAATAACTACAGTTCTTTACCTTTTGTCCTGGAGAGATGTGGGCATTGACATGCTTTAGCACTGGCTTTAAGTTGCTGTCATATCGGACACTGAGGTTCTGGATTTGGATCTCCCCTCTGTCTGGCCAGTTCTGGGGAATCTGTGAAGAAGCTGTACAGGGAGAAAAAAAACCCACAAAATCAACCCCTCTCATAGTAAACAAATCAGCTCAATAAATTATTTACTGCATTTTTCATTATAAAACACTGCAAAATCATTAAAATTTCAGCAAGCTCTTTCTGCATGCTGCACAAAACTGCACTTACAAAGGAGCCCTTCGTAATTTTCAGCTTCTGTTTTGAGAAGGCCATTGATTCTTTTCACTGCACCCAGCTGGATCTCCATGTCAGCCAGGTTACGAACCATCCAATTCAGATAGTTAGACACCTGATGTAAAGCAAATAGACTACTAAATTCCAGATTTTTAGTAGTTTGCAACATTTGACCAGCATGCAGTTTATATTCCTCCACAGTAATGCCTGTTCATCTTTAACAAGCTGAAGTTGTGAATGAACTATATGGTACATATCAACAGGGTGACAACAACTAAAGGTTCAATTTCCTAACTGCAATGCACAGATACTTTGCTACTATGGAGATCTGATCTACATCAACAGGAAAGCAGGAGGGGAACAATAAAGACAGGTGAAAAGACACCATCTTGGTAACTTCAGGTTTGACAGTCTAGAATGGTGTACCAGGGCATCATTACAACTGATGCACTGAAAAAATATTCTTCACAGTGGAAGACAATATAAAAAATACAGTGCAACTTGGTCATCTTTTGTTGACATATTTGAACTAAAACTTCAATGAATACTTTATCTAAAAACTGAAGAAAGCATATACTCAAATATGTCAACCACAGTATGTGAACTGAAGTTTATACATTATTTCAGTGATGTGACAGGACCCACTACAGAGGTACAGACACCTTCGATCTTTCTGTACATCTTTGTGCCCTGAAGAAGTACAAAAAGATGTTTGGAAGACAAAAAGGGTCCCGAGATTCTTACCATAAGTGCATAGGTTAGTCCTAGGCCTACAAGTCCTGAAGAGAGGTCATTATACAGGCAACTGGTAATAGAAGTGACAGCTGCTATGAGTACCACACATGCTCCGATGTACTCCTGAAGGAATAGGAATAAGCAACATCACTGTAAGTCTAAAAATTATTAAAACATTCTCACAACTTTCCATTCCAAATAACAAGCCCATTGCATAGTTTGAAATACAAGAAGAAAACACCACACAGCTCGATACAGACCCTGCCTGGGAACACATTCTCCTTTCCAAACAGCACACCCACACTAAAGGCAACATTGTTGTACACAAGAGCTGTACCAACACTCTTAATCTTCTGGAGAAATGAACACAGAATATTAAGCATGTGATAGAGGTGGTTGAAACCATGCCACTGATGTTACCTGGGATAGGAGGGAAATGGCCATGTGAGTGGATCCTCACTGTGGCTGTTTGACTGTTGGGAGGCACTGCAGTTGCTGCTGGGTGGCTAACATCCACATTTGTTCAAGTCAGCTGGTTTTGCACAGCGTCTATCTATTAGCTGGACTGTGTCTACCCATGATGGCTTTTTGCTGCTTTGATTTAAATCTTAGTGATTTGACTTCCTACAGTCCCTCTAGTCTGTTGCATAATCTTACCCAATGACCTATGCAGGAGGGAAACTGTCAATCGTCTGTGTATACTGTTTAATGATACAGGTTTGATCAGATTTAGGGACTTCAGATGGTCTGGGACTGACCGTATAAAAGAGTAGTAACATTTTATTTAAGTCACACTCAATGTCTGAATATAAGTAGCAAAAGGTACCAGCTAAAGTGGAGTCTAAAATGGAGGTATAGACTGTGACACAATATGAATTAAGACAGACTTAGCACATATAAAAGGAGCCCATGTTACCACAACAGTGGTACTACACCTGTATCTAAAAGCTTAATATCACCATCTACAACATAGAATTCCTTGATTTGCTTCTCAAGGAATTATTTTTGATAAATAATTTCCTATGTCAGGCCACTTTACTGGGCACTGTAAGGAAAAAGGCACTTGAGTATCTGGCATTCTTCAGAGGATGTAAAACATGCATAAATCTGTCTGTGTCCTTCTGCTTATTAAGATGTTGAAACTTTCCTGGAGAGCCACAAGCCAAAGGCCTAACACTGACTAAACACAGTCCCATAAAGGCATCCTGGCTGGCAGCACACCCTGACCAGCTCTGATGACTCTTCACACACAGAGTGACCTGCAAACATACAGTTTATGTGTGACCTTCACACACCATGTGACCCATGGAAACTGTTCTTCTCTTGGAGAAACAGCTGCAGTCTAACGGAAATATATTCATACTTCATTCAATTTCCAGGATGGGTTGGGCACACATTCATTACAGACAGACAGATAGCTGTAAAGGTACAGCTTCAAAACCTAGTTGAGACTGGGTAACTGTCAGATTCCTCATCAGGTAGCTTGGAATGAAGTAAAACACATTTCTTGTGTATACAAAAATACAATGTACTTGCCATGCGGACTTCCAGCCAGCGATTGGCAGCTGTAAGGAAAAGGGAAGCAATATTGTTGGAATCTGTGTATTCAAGAAGTTTTTGTCGAAATTTGGCTTCGTACCTGAAGAAAACAGATAAAATAAAAATTAAAAAGGACATGCCTTGGGGTCTTTGAAAAACTAAAAGTAAAATTTAATTTCAGGGAATACATGCCAATAGGCAGCTTGACATGCAGTCAAATCAACCTGTGATTCAGAGTCACATAATCTGTAAGCTTGTATTAGATGCATGCAGACTATATTTGCTAAGTATCTTCAAGAGCAAATGGATGCTACAGCACTGATGAAACTCTCAAATAGGAATTCTGGATCACACTGGGTATTTTCTAAATATATTAAATCAAAACTCTAGGAGACAAAACTGAAATAAAAAAAGGAAATATATTTATGAAAGAAAAATAATACATGTATGTACTTGTGAAAAGACATATTAATGTCACAGAATGCAGATCTTCTTACTCACATAAGCTCAAGTTTTAAAATTTATATTACTGCAGTGCCTAGAAATTGCAACAATTTATGAAGTACAAATTCAAAGTACCTCCAGTCATGGTAGGTCCATTGTTATACAAACATGTTTGTCCTTAACACTAAACAAACGGAGCACTTTAGAAAACAAAAGTCCAACCACATAGTGCAACAAAAAGCAACAGGCTGGGAGGAACTGTGTTCTCCTTCCCCCAAGTGAATTAGCTACTGAATACAAAATAAGATTAAGGGCAAATAGATCTGTTTGCAGCTTTTTATAGTGGACTTGCACCCACTTATCAGCATCAATCAATCCTGCCTTGAATTCAGCAGATACGGGAGATGATTCCCTGCTATATATATTTAGACCAGGGTCTTGGCAAGCATGGTAGTCAGCCCCTTTTAGCTGGGCGTATTAATTTGCATAGGTGTAAAATAATGTGATGATAATAAAGCGTATCAATAATTATGTCTAATTATAAAGGAGAAGTCTGGCACAAAAGTCTTTTCTAGGGTAGTAATAGAAGCTTGAAGGCCTGAAGATCTAGTTTAAGCACCCAAAGCTTGTCTTTTCCCACCCTTTTTTTTACATTAGCATGTTTAACAAACTTGCTAATCTCCCTCTATAAAACTTTGCCCTGTTATACTCTTAGCTATTATGGTTGCAGCAAGTACTACTTATTTATAAACTCAGCTCTCTTTATACTGATATGAGTGAAAGATATGACAATGTTTTATTTAAGTATGAAGAATATAGCTTAGAGAAGCTTTCAAATTTGTTAGTTGCAGAATATCTTAATCAGTCTTCAGAACACAGTATAATAAAGTTATAATAAGGATTTTACATAAACCATTTATGGTTTAGAGGATAAGAAATAAGTGTCACTTTTTGGAAATAATTCAGCTGTCCACAACTTAGCCAGTGTGCCAAGATGCAAGAGCTGTGTCTGCTGTGTGCACTGGAGAATGGCCTGGGCTGGCTCAGAATGGCCTGATACTGGTGACACAGTGTCAGAGTTACTGAGCCCTGCCTTTGCTCACCACTAATTACCTCAGGACCCTACCATACAGAGGTGGCTGTACTGCTTCTGGAACCAATTCAGGTCACATTTAACTTTTATATCTCTATACCATGTAGGTATTACATGATGCAGATATGCCTGAGAAATGCAAAGTATGCATCATGAGTCAGTCATCCATATACACATGGAATGAGGATGCAGACAAAGATATCACTGTTGGTGAAGTACTGTAGAAATATCAGAATTTTTCTTAAGGTGTCCCCAGATTACTAGGCCTCACATTTACATTTTATTTCTTATTTATCACCAACGCTATCTGAGGTCCCAGACAGCAAACTGTAAATCAGGCCAGGGCATCTGCTGAAGGTGCATTTATAGCTGCAGCAGTAGCTGTCCTTCTAGCGTCCCCCTGGATTTTTTTTTTTTTTTTTACATTTCTTTCCTTATGTATTCTGAGGCAGTGCAGGCTGGAGAGTTATGAAGGGTAAGGACACTCCAGGAAGAACTGGCACCTCCTAACTTAATCACTGAATCCCTGAATTAGTGTTATTTTTAGGGATGCTCGAGCTAGCAAGTCTAAACTCCATTCCTCCTAAATATGTTAGGCAGCTGAAAAGTAACAGTCCTAAAAATAGCTGGGTTAGCAGCTGCTGCAGGAGGCTGGCAGGCAGATGGAGTACAGAACTTAGTGAACACACATGGCTGTTTGGGTCACAGACACACCAATTACTGCAGCACTCAAGAAAAAGGAGGTACCAAACAATTCTTTGACAGTGGAACTCATTTCGAGATGACACAAAGAATCAAGAGACAGTGCTCCAAAAGACTGAAAATATTAGCTAGATGGCATCGAATGTTATTTATCATATCAACACTTGAAAATATACAGCCATAATACATTAAAGATCCTCTTGATGAAGTAAGAGAATATATGGATTGGTGAGAAAAGAAAAAATGAAGACAAATTGAATTTCTTTGAAACTGAACATAGACATAGCTACAAACTAGAGAACACTGTTGGCACTTGATGAATTAAATATCCAATAACAGTAACTAGGAATGGAAAATGCTATGCTGTTCTACCACTCTTCAAGAAGAAATCTTCAGTCAAAAAGAAACTAACTCTTAAATTGATTGTTCTCTTATTGACCTATTTGTATCCTATTAAGAAGAGTTAAAGAAAAGTTAACTTTGTGCATTCCTTCTATTATAAAATTTAAATTACATCTTAGGAGAAGTAAGCACTACTGTTTCAAAGATAGGATGGTAACAGTAATAATTAACTGACAAAAGGTGAAGACATCTAGATGAGATATGTGTGCAGTTGACTGCATTTGAGTCCACTGGGAAAGGACAAGAATAGCAGCAGTGCATGGGAAGCAGCTGGCAAGCTCAGCAGTGGTGTTATTGGTACCTCTACCAGTGTCAGTCTGACTGCCATTTTTGTAACAGAGATACACAACCCAGTCACATTATCGTGTATTCCTGGGTTGCTCCTGTGAGCTTATGTGGGTGGAAAAATTAATCAAAACAGGTGATAAAATCCCTGTCTCCATCTTGAGTACTTTCAAAATTAGTATAAACAACCACTTTTCCAGCTGGGAACCTAAAAACTCAGGGTGCTACTGTATCCTCTGAAGTCACTACCATGCACAGCTTATTTTCCTCATACACAAACTACTCTGGCATAACAAATTAGTGCATATTAGTTGTTCCATGGAAACTGTCCAAGCACATAGTCTGTCACACTGCATGCTGTGGTCACTGCAAGCTAATTTAGCTTCTTCAATCACATTTGCTCACAGGTTTTTTTTCAGGCTGCATGCAAGTCTATGGGGAGTTATCACAGGGCAGCTGACACATGTGAGCTTGTGCTTCTACCATAACTCTTTCACCCACAAAGGTTCTGCCTTACCAGTGTTTCCAGGACTTTGGATTTTCCCAGTGATCCAAATAACCATTACTTATAACTACACAATTGCAGAACAGACTCAGAGAGAGCTATTGAGAAGCAAGATAATTTATGTTTTTTAAAAAACTGTACCTGAAGGCTCGGATAGTGGTAAGACCTTCAACAGTCTCCGAAAAATGGGAGAGCAATGGTAGCTGGGTACTGTCATCCAGCTGCTGCAGGTCCCTGGGAAGAGTTATGAGAACAATTTTGTAAAAAAACAACAGCTTTGTTGCCCTGTGGACTTTAAGAAACTTTGGTGGGGTACAAAGACTCCCACTTCCCACAAGTTCTGCTTGAAGAGCTCCAAACAGTGGCACTTATAAAATGATACATTCTCACTACAGTGGATCTGGCTTGCTTTCAGGCAGAGCCATGGCTTTGACAGGACCAAATTTAAAATGACAGCACTGCAGGCAGGGACCACAGAAGATGTTTCCATTGCCGGAATGATTCTGGTTTACAGGCTCTTACCGTGATGCAACTCGGAAGTACTTCTGGATGAAGTAACACATGATGGCAAGGGGAACCAGGGCAATGAGGAACATCGGGGTGACGTAGGAGATGACAGCAAGAGCAGAGACACACAGCAAAGTGGAGCGACTCAAGCACTCCAAGGTAGCTGGAATGTGCTGTATATAAAGGAGAATAAGCACACAGAATCTCCCATAAATTTTAAAGTTTAAAACATAATTTCATTTGTCTCTCTCCCACTTACACAAGGAAAATGTTTTGAGGGCTGGCAGCACTAAATATACACGTCTGCTTTTGAATTGATTCCTGGGTTTTGGGGAAGTCTGAAGGGATTTTTGTGGGGCTACTTCAGAAGTCTGCACAATGAGCACAATCCTCATGTCAAAGGGATGCAATAGATGATTTCAGTGTCTGCATCAATGCTATAAACTGGCAGTGTGGCATATGGGGTAAATACTGATAAATGGAATTTCAGTTATTTCTCTTTTGGGCAACAGCACTTGCCTTTTTCTCATTTCATATGTCATATGAGTCAAATAAATGTGTTTACCCACTTTCAAAAAACGCAAATCCTCTTAATTAGATCTTTTATCACCATTGATCTAATGTCACTTCCCTTTTCTATACAGGTTGTCTTGATCAAGTAAATTGTTTTTCAATGCACATTTGGGATGAAGAATTAACTCTGAACCTAGAAAATCATGATGTATATTGATATAGCAGTAAAAACTACAGATCATCAGGAAACTTCATCTAAGTGTGTGGACAACAAATGAAAATCCAGTCTTTCAGACTGGAAAATATAGGATAACTTGGAGGCCTGTATGTATTTACTCAGTACCTGATCTATGGTATTGCAGTCAGCTGAAAATCTGTTCAGTATACTTCCCAAAGGTGTTGTTTCAAAAAACCTAAAATGAGACAAGGAATGGGAAAGATTACAATATTGATACTAGAATAGTTCTAATTTTTTTACTGTCTTTCTTGAACTAAGTACTGTATCACAGACACAAGCAAATAAATTAACTCAGTAAAATTTATAATTTTTTCCCATAACCACGGCTTTCCAATAAAATGGCAGTCTTGAATGTAATGCAACATCAGTAAATATGAGCTCAGCTTTCTCTTCTGCCTAAGCTATGCAAAGCACAACATGATTACATTTTTAAAAAATCCTTTCAGATTTGCAGCTCATCAAAAGTGCAAACAGATTTAAGTTGCAAGTCTTGCATTTTTCTGGGAACAGAAATGATTAACTAAAAACAGTCACTGGAATAATATATTAAAAGCTCTTTCTTCTACATTTGCATATGCAAAATGTAAACTTCATTCTTGTCTCACTCTGTGATTCTTAATTGTTCCATAACTGATGTTGAGCCTGAAGTCTAATTATTCAAGTTTCTTCATGTATGTCATTTCTTCACTATTTCTGGTTCAAATGCAGTTAGTTAGCTTAAAAAAAAAATAAAATGGCATTTTTCCTAATGTTCAGCAATAGCTGCAGGTTTGAATCAAGCTACAAGTTTCCTTTCTTGCATTAGAAAGAAAACTTATACAGGACAAACAAAGGCCTTTACTGGTGCATCCCAGTGAACTCTAACACCTCTGATGTCACTTGTCTAAGCTCATTATCATAGAACCATGGAGTGGTTTGGATTGGAAAGGACCTTAAAGATCATCAAGATACAGTCCTCCTGGACTGGCAGGGGCACCTTCCACTACGACCAGGTGGCTCAAGGCCTCATCCAACCTGGTCTTGAACACTTCAAAGGAATGGGCATCAACTACCTCCCTAGGCAACCTATTCCAATATATTTTATAGGCTTGCACAATCACTGACAGCAAATATTTCCAGCAATTAATGTTATGAAGCATGCTATGAATTAACTGTACAACATATTGATCAATAATTGGTTTTTTTCCTTAATTAAGAACAGCAAAGAGAGATTAAAAACATGAAAGGAAGTCAATCTGTAAAGGCACAGGCAGGCAGGAGAGGTATTTGACAAGTGTCTAAGGACTTGAGCAGCCTGCATACCGTTTACAGAAATGGCTCAGTAATTTGATCTCTGGTGATTTTCAATGACACATTAAAAAAAAATTGGGATTTACAGTCACTTCTTAATAAAAACTGTGCTTAGAAGACTGCCTTGAAGAAACACAAAATAACTACAATATAATTTGTATTACAATCAAAGGAATACCTCATTGGAGCCAAAATAATTTTATTTAGTAAAGAAGAGTGCAGCTTTTTGGTGACTTTCAGGCCAGTCCACTCAACTGCTATTGATGTGACAAGACATAACACAATCCCAAGACAGCAGAGAATGCTGAAAACTTTTGAATAGGGAGAATGGTTGAAACCCTAAGAAACAAAGAAAGAGTAACAAAATGATTCACTATGAATTATTTTTCAAATTTATTGCAAAAGCACAAACATGGGACTGAAAAATGGTAAAAAGTAAATCCTTTTTTCTTCCTTAAATTAAGTTGCCAATGATTTCCAACCATCTTAAACCCCAATTTACTATCCTTTGGAGAGAGAAGTGTTTGCATGAAAATAGGAGATTAATCAGAAATACAAAATCATAGAATACTACAAAAAACCCTGGAAGGACATATTTGATATTATCAAAGAAAAATAATTTTCAATTGATTTATTATGGCTTAGTTGTTTTAGTCTATTTTTAAAATAGGAACAGAATACTATAGGTTTTCCTTTGAAAAAAAATCTTTTAGAGATGAAAGCATCATGCCAGTGAAATCATACATGCACTTCCCAACATTAATGTGGATTATCTGCAGGCACTAAATCCTGATAAAGAAAACAATCCTGGCCTAACAAAATCTCTCTGCTACTGCTTTATAGATACAGATTACCCTGCTAAGTAATACTGTGCTCAGTTCCATGTGGAATTCACATAAAAATCAACGAAAATAGCATGCTTGTCATTAAAAAAAATTTGTATTTCCCTTATGTTACAAAACTGAAAAACCCTACATGCACTGAGAATGCAACAGAGTACTGCAAAAAGACAAAAGAACTATGATAGAAAAATTACTTTAGGAACCAACATGTAGACATATTAGCTAGAAGATGAAAATACAAAAAGGTAGCAAAAGGAGAACAAGAACGCACAAAACTTCACTGCTAGTTTTAATGTGTGTACCTNTTGGGGAAGTCTGAAGGGATTTTTGTGGGGCTACTTCAGAAGTCTGCACAATGAGCACAATCCTCATGTCAAAGGGATGCAATAGATGATTTCAGTGTCTGCATCAATGCTATAAACTGGCAGTGTGGCATATGGGGTAAATACTGATAAATGGAATTTCAGTTATTTCTCTTTTGGGCAACAGCACTTGCCTTTTTCTCATTTCATATGTCATATGAGTCAAATAAATGTGTTTACCCACTTTCAAAAAACGCAAATCCTCGTAATTCGATCTTTTATCACCATTGATCTAATGTCACTTCCCTTTTCTATACAGGTTGTCTTGATCAAGTAAATTGTTTTTCAATGCACATTTGGGATGAAGAATTAACTCTGAACCTAGAAAATCATGATGTATATTGATATAGCAGTAAAAACTACAGATCATCAGGAAACTTCATCTAAGTGTGTGGACAACAAATGAAAATCCAGTCTTTCAGACTGGAAAATATAGGATAACTTGGAGGCCTGTATGTATTTACTCAGTACCTGATCTATGGTATTGCAGTCAGCTGAAAATCTGTTCAGTATACTTCCCAAAGGTGTTGTTTCAAAAAACCTAAAATGAGACAAGGAATGGGAAAGATTACAATATTGATACTAGAATAGTTCTAATTTTTTTACTGTCTTTCTTGAACTAAGTACTGCATCACAGACACAAGCAAATAAATTGATTAACTCAGTAAAATTTATAATTTTTTCCCATAACCACGGCTTTCCAATAAAATGGCAGTCTTGAATGTAATGCAACATCAGTAAATATGAGCTCAGCTTTCTCTTCTGCCTAAGCTATGCAAAGCACAACATGATTACATTTTTAAAAAATCCTTTCAGATTTGCAGCTCATCAAAAGTGCAAACAGATTTAAGTTGCAAGTCTTGCATTTTTCTGGGAACAGAAATGATTAACTAAAAACAGTCACTGGAATAATATATTAAAAGCTCTTTCTTCTACATTTGCATATGCAAAATGTAAACTTCATTCTTGTCTCACTCTGTGATTCTTAATTGTTCCATAACTGATGTTGAGCCTGAAGTCTAATTATTCAAGTTTCTTCATGTATGTCATTTCTTCACTATTTCTGGTTCAAATGCAGTTAGTTAGCTTAAAAAAAAAATAAAATGGCATTTTTCCTAATGTTCAGCAACAGCTGCAGGTTTGAATCAAGCTACAAGTTTTTTTTCCTGCATTAGAAAGAAAACTTATACAGGACAAACAAAGGCCTTTACTGGTGCATCCCAGTGAACTCTAACACCTCTGATGTCACTTGTCTAAGCTCATTATCATAGAACCATGGAGTGGTTTGGATTGGAAAGGACCTTAAAGATCATCAAGATACAGTCCTCCTGGACTGGCAGGGGCACCTTCCACTACGACCAGGTGGCTCAAGGCCTCATCCAACCTGGTCTTGAACACTTCAAAGGAATGGGCATCAACTACCTCCCTAGGCAACCTATTCCAATATATTTTATAGGCTTGCACAATCACTGACAGCAAATATTTCCAGCAATTAATGTTATGAAGCATGCTATGAATTAACTGTACAACATATTGATCAATAATTGGTTTTTTTCCTTAATTAAGAACAGCAAAGAGAAATTAAAAACATGAAAGGAAGTCAATCTGTAAAGGCACAGGCAGGCAGGAGAGGTATTTGACAAGTGTCTAAGGACTTGAGCAGCCTGCATACCGTTTACAGAAATGGCTCAGTAATTTGATCTCTGGTGATTTTCAATGACACATTAAAAAAAAATTGGGATTTACAGTCACTTCTTAATAAAAACTGTGCTTAGAAGACTGCCTTGAAGAAACACAAAATAACTACAATATAATTTGTATTACAATCAAAGGAATACCTCATTGGAGCCAAAATAATTTTATTTAGTAAAGAAGAGTGCAGCTTTTTGGTGACTTTCAGGCCAGTCCACTCAACTGCTATTGATGTGACAAGACATAACACAATCCCAAGACAGCAGAGAATGCTGAAAACTTTTGAATAGGGAGAATGGTTGAAACCCTAAGAAACAAAGAAAGAGTAACAAAATGATTCACTATGAATTATTTTTCAAATTTATTGCAAAAGCACAAACATGGGACTGAAAAATGGTAAAAAGTAAATCCTTTTTTCTTCCTTAAATTAAGTTGCCAATGATTTCCAACCATCTTAAACCCCAATTTACTATCCTTTGGAGAGAGAAGTGCTTGCATGAAAATAGGAGATTAATCAGAAATACAAAATCATAGAATACTACAAAAAACCCTGGGAGGACATATTTGATATTATCAAAGAAAAATAATTTTCAATTGATTTATTATGGCTAGGTTGTTTTAGTCTATTTTTAAAATAGGAACAGAATACTGTAGGTTTTCCTTTGAAATAGTAATTTCATTTTAAAATCCACCATCAATAAAAAAATCTTTTAGAGATGAAAGCATCATGCCAGTGAAATCATACATGCACTTCCCAACATTAATGTGGATTATCTGCAGGCACTAAATCCTGATAAAGAAAACAATCCTGGCCTAACAAAATCTCTCTGCTACTGCTTTATAGATACAGATTACCCTGCTAAGTAATACTGTGCTCAGTTCCATGTGGAATTCACATAAAAATCAACGAAAATAGCATGCTTGTCATTAAAAAAAATTTGTATTTCCCTTATGTTACAAAACTGAAAAACCCTACATGCACTGAGAATGCAACAGAGTACAGCAAAAAGACAAAAGAACTATGATAGAAAAATTAGTTTAGGAACCAACATGTAGACATATTAGCTAGAAGATGAAAATACAAAAAGGTAGCAAAAGGAGAACAAGAATGCACAAAACCACTGCTAGTTTTAATGTGTGTACCTGAAAGTGCATTAACCTTCAAAATACTCTCTAGTGGCTCTATTATTAAAAAAACCAGCACATTCCATAGAAATCTTGGAGCAGAGTTTGACAGTGGGAGATCACCACTAACTTAAATCATGAGAGGAAGATGGATGAGGTGCTGCATACCTCACAGGAAGAACAGTTTCTGAACTCCAGGTCTGTCTTCCAAGAGATGGCACTGGAGGTCCAGTGTGCCAGGCAGTAGTCAATGGCCACCATTACCGTGTGCTTCAGCAGCTGGGACAGAACCAGCAGTGGCAGGAGAAGGATTCCTGCAGCACTGAGGTATTTGCCACAGGCTCTCCAGGGCATCTTTGCTTCATCATCGCTCTCTGTCACTTCTTCTACAACATGCAACAAAAAGTATAGTCACAGCAACTTATTAACACCTTTCACAGGGACTGGCCAGGGACAAAACAAGTCTTATCATACAGGATAACGAGTGATTTTAAGGTGAAGTTACCTGCTCAGGCATGCAGGAATTAACCTGATAAAGTTATCAGTAATTCACATAAAAAAAGATGCAGAAAATCTCAGCACTAGGTCATCAGCGTTTCCAGCCATGGTTTTTTTCCATTTAAAAGTACTGGCTTGATAAAAATCAATTGCAAATTTTTCTTCTGTAAAACCTTCAGCAAGTGTGCTTAACTGTTTTCAGGCTTCAAGTTCAACCAGCATCAGATTATTCAGTATTATTCCTCTTTTGTATTCAAGTATAAGAAAAAACCTCACAAGTTCAGAGGAAGATAAGATTTCTTCTGTACTTCAGAGGTCAAATCAATGGAAACAGAAGTCTGAAGAATCATGGCCCACCTGAAAACTTATTATTCTCTTTCCAGTTTGAATGAAGTTAACTCATTCTAATATAATTTAACTGTGAAACAGCAGTGTAGTGATATTAGGCTCAAAGGGCGACCTTTTACCTTCATCCTCTTCATCATCTTTCAGCAGAGCTTCACGGGAGTACGTGGTCCTCCGGAGATTTGTTCTTTCCAGAACAGTTTTCCTTTCAATAATAGTCTCCTAAGAAAGGGACAGTTCATGTGTTTTCAACTGACAAATTAAATTAAAAATTACTATCTCTGAATTTGTTTTTTCAATCAGAATACCAATTAAAAGTCAGAATCTTACAGCAGGCAGTGATAAGTGATTGCTTTGCTATCACTGTATAAAACCAAAGGATATAAACTAGATACATGACATTAATTTCAGGTTGTCAGTCCCAGCTCTCTTGGAATCTTAACTTGGACAGATAACCCTAAATTAATAAGAACTAAGATTAGCATCTTGTTCTTCCTATGTTGTCCCATTAAAGACAAAATGTGTTAATGATTTAGAGAGCTCAGTATAGGCATATCTGAAAAACTTCTACTCCATGCATTGAAAAAATTCAGGAATATTTATAGAAGCATTGTAAGTATTGAACAGTATTAATGCTTTTCCTAAAAGGGCCCAGTGTAATATTCCTTAGATGATGATATCTTGATAGGGCTTCCTACCAAGAATGGATCAGAGGCAACAGTATCAAGGAAGTATGAGATGTTCAGATGAAGCAATTTCTCTTAACAGATAAATAATAATAGTAATACATTCATACTAAGTTAGAAAATCACACAGAGCATGTCAAGCCTTGCTAATTCCTTCAACCTAAGAAAAAAGAGGGCCATATTTTTTGCAAATATTGATTGCACTGCCAATAAAAACCTTTTCCAGCTCTTGGTCCTGTCGATTCATTAATGTCTTCCAGTGTTCAAAGAGCTCAGTTTCTGATTTCTGTATGTCCTTGAGTGTTCCTTCTCTCTGGATGTTACCATCTTTCATAGCAATTATCTAAAAAGTTAGAAATACAAGTGGTGAGATAAATAGCCATGGGTATCAATTTATTTTAAAGCTATGTTGCTGTGTCATGACAGAACTTTCTCTTAAACACAGAATATTTCTGAGAATAAATCTGCCTTCTAAAAATTCAGTGATCTCCTGACTCTGTCCCCTTTCCTCAAGATGATACAGAATTCAGAAACTTCCTGCACTTTATGCTTTCAGAAAAGAAGGATGCTTTTAAGCAAAAAGGAGGAAGAATGGGATCCCCTCCAGCAGACTAGGAGAATGCATTACTCTTCCTAAATACAAGTCATTAGCAAGATAAGGTTTTAGAGTTCTCTTACCTCCTAAGATGAAGAGGCTTTTAGGAACACACTGTGCACAGCATATTTCACTCTCATTCAGGCAATTAGATATGAGCACGTTGGCTCTACTGTCTGTTTGATATTGTGGATCTGATAAGGAAAAGCTAGGGAATTTGAACCCCTAATGGGGAGTTCAAATGGGAAACAACAGATAGTGGATTATAGTTTGAAAAAAAAAATAAATTACATACACAGGCAAGGGCTGAAGGGTGTAGTTCCCAGGGTTATATCACTGCAGCTACACTATTCACACAGCATAACCACCTTCACTTTAGGTCTGACAAGGAGAATTGGAAAATGAGGCATGTTGTCTCTAAACCCATGTGAGATCATTAGATAACAGTTAATGCAGTATTTTTCTCACTCCCTGGAAACTCAGAAATTTCCATGGGTGGGACTGGGTAGGAGGGTAAATAATATATTCCACTTATTGCCAAGAACTTACACCAGAGCTATGGAAAAAAAAAACAAGTTTATACTGATACAAGGCCATACCTGTGCTTATTTTGAAAAATACATACATATATATATATATATATCAATTGAAAAGAAGCAAAGATGGAGCCCATAGAAGGGGAAGAAAGAGGAAAATTCCTGTATCCTGAGAGACACTAACCAGAATACCAGAACTGCATTGAGAACAGTAGTAATTCTTGATAGTGGTCACAGCAGACACCATAAAGGATAAATGCTGCCCACCAAAAACATGATCAGAAGAAGATTAATGTCTGTCTGCAACTTTATAGCCACCCAATGTGAAGAACAGAAAGCAGCTGAAATATCACTATTTCTTGAGACAGACCAGCTGCTGCTTTACTCCGTGCAAGCTGCAAATGAGAAAGGAGTCCTGCTAGGAGGCATAACTGCAGTCATCAGTCATTGTAGGCAAGCAGATCTGTCATTTTGTAGCTGGATAACTGCAGAAGATATAACTGCAAGGCCAGTGTGAACCAATTAATTCTTTTTTTAAAAAAAAGGACCAAAACCCCAAACCTCCTTATCCTACTTGATTTGCTTAATCTTCAATATTTGCAATTGCAGACCTTCATTTTTTTGAAGAGAGCATACCTTCATTTTTTTCTGTAAGCTACAAGATACATCAAAGAAACCTAACAAAACAACACCTTTCTTAAAATTTTACCAACATACAAGGGGTAGAGATGCTCTTGATATATTATGAAGTAGTACTAAGGACAAGGAAATACTGTTCTTTTATTTCCATGCACCCAAAAACCTTACACACACTTTCTGTGACAGCACAAATTTCTAGTAACATCCCATCAGAAGCAAGTATGTTACTCACACGTTTCACTTTTGAAGATAAAAAAATGAGGAAAACTTTGTAATACATCTACTGGTTCTGGATAGTCAATCGATTTTTAAATGCAGCTTGTTTTTACAAGTGTTAAGCATCAGCCCTGTGAAAATCCAACATACCCAACATATTTAGGTGTTCTAAGATGGCAAACCCAAAATGATGGCACCCCAAACTCACTGGCTAATTTTTAAAAAGATCTTTATTATGTCTCTTCTCACTAAAACGCCACTTGATAGGGAGATAAAGCAAAAGCCTTGTTTTTAGCAAAGCCAATTTGTTCTACATTCTTGCCTCCTTAGAAAAAAAATGGGAAGAGTTTTCTTACCCAGTCAGCATGGGGTAAGTACTGCAGCTTGTGAGTTACCAGCACAACTGTCCGCTTGTCTTCCCGCAGCATCTTTAGGATTCCTTCTTGCATGAGATGGTCACTTAGGTGGATATCCAGTGCAGAAAATGGATCATCCTGCCAGGAGGGGAAGAGGTCAGGTTTTGGAGCCAGCACTTATGGGATTTAAAGAAATGGACAGTTTTTAATACTGGTAAAAGCAGTTAGATCAAGATAGGCAATTAAAAGAAGCCATCAGGAGGTCAAAATTAGTTTTCTTGGACTGCACAACAGCAATCCTTGAACTGCCTTTTTGCATATGGTCAGATCAGCTGTGTCAGTGCTAAGATTTTGTCAGGCTTTCTGGGAATTGCTGTTTTCAGTGTTTCATAGACTGCACCAAGTGAAGGACATGGTTTCTGTCAGACTCCAATCAATGCAGCAATTTATGTTCTCAGCATATATTACAGGGATATTACAGGCTCAGGGATGGTGGTAGTGAGCACATTTTTATTTCCTTTGTCCACACCTGCCTTCTGATAATTTTTTTCATACATAAATCAGAACTCTATTAATCAAGAACTGTAAAAGGAGAAATATAGATAATTTTGATGACTCTGCTCACATGCTTGATTTACAGCCCAGATTATTACCTCTATTTGTAGGTGCATCTACAGTATCAAACCATAAGAGAATCTGCTACTGTGATGAGATTACTGAGTGTCCTGCACAAAAGGACAAAAGTGACAAAAATGTATTATATCCCAATACAGGATCTGCTGATTTTCAGGACCTGGCCCAAATGCTCTCTACTCTCCTGCACTCTGCTCAGTGCCTGCAAAAGCCCTGCACATGAAGCAAGCACATATTCATCAGCCTAATTACAAGGTAAGGTCTAAGTAACCTCCCAGACTTTTAGGGATGACCCCCAGTGTGCACAGCTTTTCTAATCCCATGTGATTCACGTCTTGCTCTCATAACAGCTGGAGTCAAAGCTCCTTGAAAAGAACTTAGGAAGGAAGTCTTCAATAGGAAAGCCAGCTCATTATTAGACCGTGTGTAGGATGCATCTGTTTTCCCACCTACTAAGTTTTTAGAGCCTTTTCTCACTCCTTTTTCCACAGTGCTTCTGTTGCAGTTGAGACAAGATATACAAGAAGTTCAGGGTGGGAAAACAGCTTCATTTGTTGTATAAAGGAAACACCTCAGACACAGGACAACACTAATTTGGGGCCTGTGACAGCTTAGTAATTGAATGGATACAGCTGAGACTGTTGAATTTCTAAGTATGAAAGATAAACACAAGGGTCAAAAAAATTTCAATAGACTTGAGAGGGAAAGCATCAGCATTTAAATTTGTATTCTAACATCTATCTGTCTGTCCACAGAATTTACAGAATTATTCTTACCTGCAAGGTTACTAAAAATGGATACAGAATAGAGAGTGCACACTTGGGTTAGCTCAGTGAAGCACAAGGTTCTTTGTTTGTTACCTGTGAAAGACTCAAAATGCTTGCATCTTATGCTCCTAATGGCCCCTACTCACCAGGAACACAACATTTGTCTGCTGGTAAAGTGCTCTTGCCACACTGATACGCTGGCGCTGCCCTCCAGACAGATTAATACCCTGGAGATAAGCAGGAGAAAAACAATCAGACAATTATAAAAACATTAACAGAATATTTATATTCTGATTTGATTATTTGCAGAAGACCTTCTTGCCAAAACTAAGCCCTGAGAAATTTGTCAAAAGTGTGGGCCTGCAGTCCATCTGGGAACACAGTACACAAATTGTTAAACACCAGAGCACTCTTCTTAGTATGCCAGAAGTTGCACCCCATACATACCAGAGAAATGGGAAATATTCAGTGGTTTGTAGTGACATAATGGTATGGGTGGCACACATATTCTGCAGGCAGTCTAAATGACTTCTATTGAAAAGTTAAACTTATGAATCTGGCTGTGTCCTGGTTGTCTAATTCATTTTTATAAGTGCATGCTGTTATTCTACATCAGCTTGGTTATATACAGTAATCAGGAATTGCTAGCTGGGAGGAGCAGACCATGCTGAGTTAACATCACCTGGTTGTTAATGTACTGGTTTGCAGCCTTGAGTACTCTGCCACCACCCTGCCCTAGGTTACTCTCCCTGTGATCCACCTGGAGTTTCACAAACACCTTAAGCTCTCAGGAGACAGGGCTGCTGCCAAAAGACACCACCCCACCTTCTCCTTCCCCTCCACTTCCCTCCTGTCTGAAAACATTTGCTTGACTACACCCTAACCCTAGGTTCCTTAGTTAGGAACTAATCCATTTCAAATTAACATGGTAGCCTGTGTAGAGATTTGGACATGGAAATACAACTTAACTGTATCCTTCTGTGGGATGATTTGTTGTGGTTTGGAGCTTTTTTGTTTGTTTATGACAGTGCCAATATTTAGGAGTAAATTGTTTACAAATCTGTGGCTTCTATTTCCTTTCTTATCACCCCCTAATCTTCCTCAATGTCATAAAGCTTAGTTTACTGTTGATTAAACACCTGCCCTTCTTTAAATGAAGGGGCTCTCAAAGTCCATGAATAATTTATTTTTATGTTACTCCTAAAGAAACCAAGAAATGCACTGTGAAGCCAGGACATCTGAGACAGTGGCTGTAGAATTAGTAAAATATTCTGATAGCAGCACATTTATATCATTGCATCTCACATAAATGACAATTTCCATGTTTACTGAGCAAGGAGCTTTCAGACTAATGTCCCAAATGTGCACTTAAAAAAAAAAAAAAAAAAAACCTTTGTTGCCAAATAACCAGTAAGATTTTAAGAACACAACAAAATAATAAAACGCTCCTCAGTATATTTAAAACAAAAATAGAAGCCTGTAGCTGTTTACTGACCCTCTCTCCAATCTGGGTTTGGTCTCCATGAGGGAGAATGTCAATATCAGGCTGGAGGGAACAAGCATCAATTACTGCTTTGTACCTGCGGAAACAGAAAATGTAATGTGTAAAGTCCACACAGATACCGCTAAGGAAGCACATTTCCTACCTGCAGAGGAACCAAAATTAACCAGCTGGAAAAAAATCACACAGTGGAAAGTATATTTGTTAGCCACTCATTTTGCTAATGGGATCTCTTTCCATCACAGGCAAGTAAATAATATTTCAGCAAACAAAAAGCATCTTAGGTCAGCTTCCCAAATAAAAATATTCAATTGCTAAAACCAGGCAAAACAAGCACCACTTTTTCCCTGGTATATTGCTATGGTTTAGGATTTAACATTTTCATACCTGGGGCCTTTCTTTCTTGTTTTAATATTCAAGGATGACAGAAAAAAAAGCATATAAATTGTGAATACATAACCACTTCTTCTAAGAGCTGGCAGGATGGAATACCAGCAATTACCTTTTAAATATTTTAGAATGTTTGGTGGACATTTATACTGAATAAAAAGACAGTCATTAATTCTTCAAAATGTACCAAGCACTGAACTAGTAATAAACAACATCCCCAGATCCAAACAGTTAATGTCAGTAACTGACAGCTAACTAAGTCAGTTAGGTATAGGAGAAAACAAACACAGTCCTTGAAAATTAAAACACTTCCACACTTAGGTTCAAGTGAGACAGAACTCTGTCTCTTGTACTTCTCAGCAAAAATGTGGTCAAAAGGGGGACCATAGAGAACTCAAGGTCTTTTTGTCATGTCAGACAGATGCAGCATATTTGTTCCTAGAAGCAGGTGGGGACCCATGCATGAAGTGAAGCCTATGCAACTCCACTATTTAGCAAAAAGAGGAGTAAAGCATGTAACAGTGCTGAAATCTGTTACCTCTGTTTGTTAAAAGGGCTTTCAAATGTGATATTCTCTTCCACCGTGGCATTGAGCAGCCAAGGTTTCTGTGATGCATATGCTACTGATCCTCTTTTCCTGAAACAAAAAGAACATCACAGAGTTCCCAGTTAACCAGTGCAGTAGGTGTTTTTGGAAACCATTTTCTTGGAAAGGAAGAAACTGGTAAGTCTTCAAAGCCACTTAAATTTATGTTCTTAAGGAAAATCCATGGCTCTCCCACCAATGAAAGATACTAGATGTTAAATTTTCAACAGAATACTGAAATTGTTCAACTAACTGAATTTCAGTTTGCTCCCAGTTTCTGGTGTGAGCTGGAGAGGCTGGCTCAGTAAAGCTGCCTCTTGAGGCAGGAAGAAAATTACCAGAGACTGAATCCCAGATCTGTTTGGATAGAATGGTTTTTTAAAAAAAGTGTATATTGGATCACTAGTTAGGCAACATGACTATTACTATTTAAAAATAAAACTCTCTGCTAGTCAAGTAGTAGCACTTTTGTGGCTGTTGTGCACTAAGGACCTCAGTAATGCTGAAGAAAGACAACATTTTTTATTAGAGCAACTGATACTGTTGGAAAAGTCATTGGCATATCGTAATTTCTCCAGAAAAGGGCCAAAAGAGTGATCACATTCCTAAAAGCCTATCTTTTCTTTCCAGCTATATCAGCTAATCCAATAGACAGATAGGACCTCTCATGGAAACGTAGCCTTTGTGTGCTAGAAAGCCATAACAACAGCCTCTTTCTAGTTGGACCTGAATGCAATTTGATCAATGAGCTGCCAAAATAAATCAGGTTCTCTCTCTTTATCAGGAGTTAAGGTCATTTGCCCTGCTCAGTTTTTCAGTCTTTCACCAAGCTTGCTTAGAAGTCACTATAGGATCCAATATTATTTGATAACCTAAAAGAACACACAGTTATGGTACCCTGCTCACATTCTTCCAAGTTCAAATGTCTGATGTCTCATTAGAATTCAATTATGTTTTATGAATTCTCTTTATTAGAAAATGAAAGGGAAACATTAAAAAATAGAAAAAGACAGGAGAAATCTCCTAAGCAGCCCAGCTCAGAGTCCAAAAATCTAATTCAAAGACCATTCTTTTCTGCCTCAAGGGGGAAACATTTCTTCAATTATTATGAAATTCTCATCCCTACGACTGAGAAAAAATTGCTCTGAGCATCCCAAGATGAACATTTATTCCTTTTCATTGCCTGAAAGTGTGCCTTTGCTGTTCTTAATTCTTAATGTGATTGAAAAGTTACTTACAATTCAGTTTTTGATTAATAGTAGCTATATTGGAGGAAAATGTTGTTATAACTTTTCTAAAAGGTTTTCTATTGTTCAGTGAGGAAACAGGCACTGCCAGGAAGATGCACTCCATGCTGAGAATCAGCACAATGCCTGGGAATGCCATTCATGTTTGGCTTACATTCTGCTTTTAGGCCATCAGCTAGAACTAATTACTTCACAGAAATTGGGAACAAGCAATGAGCTTGTCAAAATGCATCACAGACTTAGAATTTAGTACAGCCCTCTAAATTAATCTTAATTGCAAACTGACACCAGGATGACATACCAAGGCAGCTCATATTATGGTATAAACAAAAAGCTTGCAACCATTTGATCATATGAGAAATCTATTTCATGTCTCCAGTGTTTCTTACTGTACAGAGGCAACCAAACTAAACGTTTACTAAAACTGTGGTAAAACAAGGCAAAAAATCCAGACAACAAAATATTGTGGAGAGTGAGACAGCTCTGAAAATCTGTCTTGAACCTACCTAATATTTCACACTTGAAAGACTGAATGCAAACAAATGGCTTGGGAGACTAAGACTTAGGAGGAATTTATTCTGCAGGTGGAAGTAATTGCCTCTTACCCCCAGGCTAAATAAACAAACATGCATTTTAATCAATAGAGTGTAATTTTTTTCCTCTGATAAATAAAATATAAGATAAAGACAAATAAACCATGAAGATAAAATAACCATAGCCTCTCAATTATCACAATGAGGCAGATAGCAAAATCCAAACTTGCAATAAATAAAGAAAACCTTCCCTGGGGTCCCTAGAGACTATGCACTTTGGCTAAGACAGGATCAAGCCTGTTCATTCTGTATATGAATTTGTACGAAACATAAAAAGTCTGAAGTGTTGGCACTTTTTAAAAGGCAATAGATGCATTAAGAATGCAATACAGTTAGTATTATAATGGAGTTCATATTACAATGGTGGAGGAAATAATAAATTGCAAAGCTTTTCCTGCATGATTTGGATTGCTGACTACAGTTTTATCCTTATTATTTTGCATAATCCATGAATTCCAAGTATCAGTCAACAGCTCAGAATCCAACATTCTCCAGATACGAGAGAAATGTTTATTGTCCTCTGCTAGATTACTACTGCATGAACAAAAAATTCTGCTTCCATTGTTTTCAGCCTGGTGGTAGGTAACAGAACATTCTGATATTGCTAGTCCTGAGTATTCAGGAGCATCCTTCTTTTGCCTTTATCAAACTGTAAGGGTCACTTGCTTGTTTTTACTTCTAACTCTTGCAGTAGCTGCATACAGAGACAAGCAATTTGCCTTCTAAGGAAAAACAACTCATTAAGTGCAGACACTTCTGAAAATTGTTCACAGAGACAGAGAATGGCTGAGGCTGGAGCTCTGGAGGTTCCCATTAGTTTTTCAAGTGTTATACCTGAATTCCATGTTGTCAACAGGAGTTTCTTTCTCCGAGCTGCAGAAAATAAATACAAGAGATTTGGGGGTTTTTTTGAAAGAAAGTTAATTATTTCAGAAAGTGCAAATAACTCCTTAAAGTACTATCACTATGCTATAATTAAACATTAAAAAATGACTGCATAATAAAAAGAAAACTCTCTTAAGCATGCTAAAATTCCTCACTACATGATAGTAACCTAAAACGATAGTCAAAGTTTCAGTTCTGAGATGTGCTAAATAACCTTGTAGAAAGAATTCAATACTTATGAGCAAATGCTCAAGAACTCATAAAAACTGTTCTGAGAACACCAAAAATGTTGTACATGATGATAGTACAAAAAAGCCAGACATATTCCTACCACATTTAAGCAACATAACTAGGATTTGCAGAACCTATAAAGGCAATTGTTTCACACAGACTAATATTCCTTCCTATTTTTAATATGCTTGCCATACTGTTGTGATTGTTATATCATTATTTGCTGTTCATGTCCATAACAGTTTCAAATGTGATTGTCTAATTCTAATCATCTCTCTATTGAATCTTCAAAGGTTCATGTGGTTTCAAGACAAGGGCCATCATATGACACTTCTCCTCTGCTGATTTCAGTAACCAAGTTCTCACTGACTTCAGCAGGAACACGACTGTCAGCTTTACAAGGTTTACAACCACGTGAGAAAGCTTTGCTCTCAATTGATTTGGTAGGTACTCCCAAAACCCAAGCTGAGCTATGTTAATCAGGTAAAAACAATTTCCATCCAAGGATTCCATGCCAACAGATGGACTGATCTGCCACTCCCCACACTTCAGTTTGTGTGTGCCTGAAGAATGTTAGATGAGAAAAGAAATTTTTGGCAGAAGGTGAAAAAAAAAAAAAAAAAAAAAAGAAAGAAGGGTAATGGGGAAAATTTGCTTTAATGAATGAAACTTTTTTAGCAATACTGTGTTTTAAAGTGCAGCATTAGGGAACAATCTGGTTCAGACTCTAAGAGAAGTATTTTCAAAGACATCCAGGAAAGTTAGTACAGAATTTTCAAAGTTGCCAAATAATTATTTTCATAAAGGAAATCTGCTCATATTTTTAAAGCCATACAGGCAGTTTCAAAAATTGTATGCTAAGCTGGTTAATGCAGTGAAAGGTTCACTGATTCTCAGAATTCTGACACTGAAAGTCTTAAGCACAGATTTTTGAAGCCTTTGGTTCTCACTGTTGCAATTGACTTAGCAGGAAGACCAATAATCACCACAATACCATACCTGACATCTTCCCCCGTCTCACTGTCAGATGTACAGCTGCAGCACAAATAAAAAGGAAAGATTGTTTACTTAAGTAAGCACAGGCAATCTGCCCCAGAAAGAAAAACTACTAAATTCCTCTTAGTGCACAACCTGCAAAGAGTATTTATCAGGAGCAACATCTGTTCCTCCTAAACTGACTTGATTTTAGCAGGTATTAAAAAAAAAAAAAAGTAAAAAAAAAAAAAAAAGTGACAGTTATTTTTTTAACTTGCACACATTTGACTCAACAAATGAAGTGACCTCCACTCTGTCCTGGACATGCAAACAAAATTGAGAAATCCTAGTGTGACAAGAATGAAGTTCCATTAAAAAGAGAACATCTTCAAGGAAAACAAACTGTTAATCTCTGGTACTGTATTTTTCCATGGAAGTAACTACACCTTTGCAGCACAAAGTGGGTTATTTTGAACCTCAAATCCCACCTTCAGTTGCCTTGCAACATGTTGCTTTCTGTATCAGCCCTATCTTTTGGGGGCTGTGCCTGTGTCAGTAAGTGTGGGCAGGTCTGAGGGGTGGACAGGTTTTTTTTCTTCTATTTTTAAGCATGTACCAAGATGTTCACAGCCCGAGTTGCTTTGACAAGATGATTGGCCATACTTAGTACTGATGCTAAATTCAGTTCTATTGAAAAGAATTAAAAATCTGTGTGTTATTAGTGGTATAAGAAAACCAAGGAGGAACAAATTTTCATGCTTCAAAGGGAACAGTCCCCTAACTGTATGCTAACACCATTTGCTTAAAAATATTCAGAAAAGAAAACTATACCTGAAGTTTAAAATGTCAGTTTGAGACCCTTGCAAGTTGTTTATGCATAGTAAGCAATGACAACATCTAAATGCAACTTACTGTAGAACAGTTTCTAAAGGTTCAAGCCTTCAAATCTCTACTTTAAATTTAAATAAAGCAAAATTAAGTATCTGGATGTTCATGTAAACTCCAGGGAACACATATTTATAAATACTGATGTAATTTTTGGGCATCAAAATAACGTTAGCAACATGGTCTTTTTAAGAAAATGGTCACCTCCATATCAGTTAGAAGAAAATCTACTGTTAACCACCTTAATGAAGCTAGCACCTCCTTCATATTATAAGGACTCTAGATTCACACAGGAGTGTGAATTAGAAACAAATTATATAATCTTGTTTAAGCAAACTACTTCTCATTTAGGTCAATTTTCTGATATTATTTACTCCAAAAGGACTTACACTATTAAATTCTCCATAGACTTGAGCTGGGACTATTTCAAATGACATACTGCCCAGAAGAAATCAGGATGGCATACACTATAATTATTTGCTCAATAAGCAGTCAAAACAATGCTATCTACCATCTGTTCAGAATGTAAACTATGATTTCTCTATTTTTGTTTATCTGTAGCTGTAATATAAAATATTAATGCTGAGATGCTCTCAGCCTTCTTTGGACAAGGGGCAGTAATCTGAGCTGGGTATTCCAGGCATACAGTGTAATAAAACCAACAAAATAACTCACAAATGAGCCACTGCTCACTTCTGATTAGCTGACTACTAGCTCAGGAATAAGTAATGTTTATTTCTAAGGCTTTGAAACAAATAATATTTATAGGAACCAAATAAAGATGATAGGTAATTAATCCTCTTTTATCAATAGAGCATGGAGATACAGAGGAGGGAAATGACTTGTGCAAGGTTATCCATTAGGGATAGCCAAGGGAAGAGCCAGCAATAGACTACAGATTTCCTGAGCACTGAGTGACATGTCAACAGGATGTATCCTTCATCTTCACAGCTGTGACCTTGAAGGAAGAGAAGGACAAGGAAATTTGCAATGAGATCATTCAGGATTATTCTGTAATGTGAATGACTGAAGCTAAGTGTTTCTCTCATTCCAAAGGACGAGCTGGAATGAGGGTCTTACACCTTTTATTGCTTGAGCTAAGGCTATGACCTTTGGTGAGATAAGACTCCTCTCCTTGAACCTGGGGTGATGCTGGATGTACCTGGTCAGACATTGGTATTTACTCATCAACTTAAGGGAGCTTTCATCTGATAACTTCACAACACAGATGTGCAGCCTACACTGACTGCATCTATCAGAACAAACCACTGCACAGGGTAGCAGCACTGAAAGATGAGACAAAACAATCTGTCCCAGGGTGGCAGTAACTTAGAGTGCTAAGATTGTTTCAGCCACAAACCCCTTTATACATATCTGACAGATAGCAAAGCAAATGTGATAACAACTGAATTTTACCTTGTGATACTTTGGCACATACAGAAGACATGAAAACCAGTTCTGACCTTTACAGTGTAGTGAAGCACTTGTTTAGAAGTATGTGCTATTTAAAACACAGTCTGATCAGAACTATCATGTCATCTGTTTTAGTTTAGCATCAGACATTAAAATTAAACTTCTTAATCATGTTATGTCATCTGTAAAAAATTACAGCATTGCTGAAATGAAATTAGCTCAACCAATAAGGCTGGAGGGGTTCTGTATGGTTCCTCACTATACTGATTTTCTGCTTAGGGAAGAATGCTTTAATGGATAGATCACCACCCTTCACTTTAGCTTCTGTCCTTACCTCCCTCACCAGCTGAAAGGATAATCTTCCTATGCTTCATTTGCACCCCCTATAAAATTGAGAATCTCTCTTGTTTGTAGTATTACTATTAAAGCATGTGCAATTCTGAGTAGTGTGGCCAGCTTACTCATGAAGGCTGGATACATATAATATTCATTCAAGGAACATGTGGAAATTGTTTCATAAAATTAGTACAGTAAATCACTGAGTAACAATGACCCTCTGTACACCAGAGTTCATGGATTTGATTTACAGTTGCACTGTTGTTCCCCTGTTCCCAGTCAGTAGGAAATAAATTGCTTCTCTAGGTTCTTTTGTAATTAGTAAATATTTTCCTACAAATAATTGTCTCAAAGGGCAACATGTAATCTACATGGTGAGGAAATCTAGCACAGTAAAATAAACAGGCCAAAAATGTTCACACACATTTATCTGACAGTGTACTAGAGGTGGCATTAATTGACTAGGAACCACATACAGGAGTTGCAATTTATTACAGTACCTGTCACTCCATCTGAGTATCAAGACACCAAGTCCCAACAATACAGCTGCCAGGGCTTGGTTGGGGTTTTTTGCCACCCTTCATGGCCAGTACAAAAGTTAGACACAAGCATAGCCTGTAGCTGCTGCCTGAGTGCAGCTGCTGTGTCCCCTCTGGGAAAGAGGGAAGGATGTGAGTGTCAGATCAGGCAGGATGCCCTGGGGAAGTGCCCTGAGGTCACTGCCACTCAGAAAAATCTCTTCAAATTCTCAGGCACTTGACCTGTGCTGGGATGGAGCAAACATCTAAGCCAGGTACCACCCTAGGTGAGCTGGTACCACATTATAGTTCAATTTAAAGACAGGAGCTCAGGCTTGAGAGTGCAAATGCCATTGTGGAGCAGCACAACATTTCAAGACGTTAATTTTCATCACAAATTAGTTGTGATTTCACTGAGGTTATGTTGCTGGAGTGCAAAGTGCCCAAGTATGGTTATTTATTCCAATTAACGGAACAGATGCCTTGTTTGACCCTGGCTGGGTGGTCTATCTGGTATGCTCCCCTAACTTCAGGGTAAGGTTTTCATCTTGAACATGTACCTACAAAATCCCTAATTCCATAAAAGGGTTTCCAGGATGGATTTTGGCTTTTTTCTGTGTTATTACTTAATTCAAGCTTGAATTTTTAAATAGCACTACCTGCTCCAGAATATGCTCCCAGAGATCTTCTGCATCTCACCAAGTATGGCAAGCAAGAGAGATGACTTACCACAGCCAACCTGTCCTACAATCATTGTTAGCTGACCTGTGAGAGAAGATGGCATACATAAGCTTATGATTCACCAAATGCTCACAGCAAACATCATAATTTTTATATCTGAGGTCATTTTTTACCTTGAGGGATTCGGATATCGATGTTGGACAATGCTGGAGGACCCTCAGGTGTCCAAGTGAAAAATCCATTTGTGATCTATGCCAAAAGGGAGAGAAATAAGAGAAAAACAGTTTTAGAGCTGACTTCCTTTTTCAGCATCAGACACCTCTTTGTTTTTTGTGATGCTGAGCTTAGGAACATAGTTTAGCTTTTGCTCAGTGCAGGAAACATATCTCAAGTGACAGATTTTGTAAAGGCTTATATTCTGATGTGCAAGAATCTCTGAACTGAAACAAGCACTAATGGAAAAGTCTTGAGGGAAAACAAGTTGCTGTTTAGGGTTTCTTTTGTTATTTGTAAAGTGGACACACAAAATAAGTGAATTGATTCTGACATGATTAAATTTTATACAGGGTTGTAGCTTGCTATCTGCAGAGCAGTAAATGTCACCCTAAACACACTGCAGGGTATACAGCCATCCCATGGTCCAAATTCCACTTAGATCCACAGAACATTCCACAGAAAGTAGATGTTGCTGCCTATTACAGTATTTGCTTTTGTATTTTCCGTGTCATTCTCAGATAGCCTAGGTTTTTCTAGGTACAGAAATCTTTTCAGTGAAAAAAGACTAAAACCAAGAAACCAAGTCTGTTCAGGACTCTAAGTGGAGGAGATTCCCACAGATATTGTGAAAAACAGAAAATGGGAGACAATTTTAAAAGGCCTGTATTTATACAGGACCTTGTCCTCTCACTTTTTCAGAGCCCCTGAAGCCTCCAAAGCCTTTCAGCAATGCAAGGTACAATGGTTTTTGATTTAAAAGTAAAACGGGACACTTATATCCTACCCTAGAGGAAAAAGTGATTCTCTAAACTTGGGAAACCACTAGAAAAAAATGAGCAAAAAGAAAGTGCGGTGTTCCTCCCTCCAGATTAACAAAGGCAGCCAGAAGATCCTCAAAAAATGCCACAGTTCCCTGACCCAGGTGCAACTGGTGACAACAATGTCAGCAGATGGAGCCAGAGGTTAGAGCTGGTCCTGGCTCTCTGTCCAAGACCTTAAAATATTGTCCTTAGAGAGGTTACTGCTGTGGCCTATCATTTCTGACAAGCTCCTTTGTTGTCACTCCAGGCTGTCTAGCACCCCATGCAAAAACCTCTTTGAAATACTCTTCTTATTTTCCTGGAAGCCTGCTCAAGAAGGATCCTGAACAAGTGAAGCATCTCAGATGATAGCCTCTAAAAAAAAAAAAAAACCTGAAAGCACTACCAGTTGTCCCACTTCGTTCCACAAATTTAAATTATTCACTCTTTTGTGTCAGAAATGCACCAGGACTCCTAAATAAACAACATCATCACCATAAAAATAATCAGGTTTTTACTATTCAGCCATTTCTATAACAAATCAAGAACATCAGTCTTCAAAGTGGCATGAATCATTTTAATTTTTTCTTCAAAGAAGTTAGGCCTTTGGGGGGTAGTTTTAAACCTTATCCTGAAAGGCCACTAGGAATTCCAAAAGAGGAAGACAAAATTATTTTAGAAATGTCTAAAAAAAATTGTTTTTAATTTTCTTCCTATCATTTTTCTGTATAGGCACTGGAAATGGAAGAAAGAGTCTGGAATACATAAAAGGTTGGACCAAGTGACCTTTCAAAGGTTCCTTTCAACCTAGCCTTCCTATATTCTAAGCTGGAAATCTTTGTCATGAAGAGGGCTAATGACTTAAACACCTCAAAAAGGAAATTGCTGAGCACCATCTAGAGGGACATACACAGCTAAACACAACTTAGAAGTCAGTGGTCAGTTCTTAAAAGGGAAAACATAAAAAAGAAAGGCAGAGGTGAATTTCTGACGTGAGCACAAGTGTCTCGCAGTTCACATCAAATGCTGACTCTTGAATTTGAAATTGCCAACAGAATACTAAAGGAACTATTAGGAATCTGTAGTAACAGTGTTATTAGAGTGACCTTCATATCACCTTTACACAAAAATCATCTGCTTCTGTGATGTTAATAGGTCTTCTCATGTGAGAGCTGTAATTGTTCCAGTCCTCCCTGGCAGGCCTCTTGCGATTAACAACTTTGAGTGGCTGTGCAAAATCAGAAAGACAGAAATTAGCAGTAATTGGAAGCAGTACCAGCAAAGTGTCCTAAACCCAAGAACCCATGTTATGACCTAGGGAGTGCAGGCTATTAAAAAGAGGTTTTGCAATAGTAAAAAAACAATCAGTTGGAAACTGAAAAGTAAAAAATTTATACTGCGTACAAACTACTCCAGCCACTTCATCCACAATTAAACAGCATTACTCACTACTGCCTGGTATTTGCTGTGATTATCTGCACTTCTTAGCTCAGAAGATTTATCATGCTCTTCTCCAATTTCTTCACTTGACAGAAATTCACTCAGTTTCTGCACACTGAAAGGGAATAAAAAGAATTACATCCTGACCTGGAATGCAAAACCGTAGTTCAGTGCTATGTTATTATAGTATATATTATTATCACTTTTAGTATTTCAACCACTATCTGCCTGCTGCATAATTTGTTTTTTTTTTTTTTAATGCTGTTATAGGCATATGAAAATGTGCCATGAGAAGTTATTGCAAGGAAGCTGACAAAATCTGCCCTGTATTCTATTAACAGCAATATTTTCATGGTGTGTGGAGATGCTTCTCGGTCTTGTCTTTTCTGATACCACCAGAGAGATTGAACACAAGATGTTTTCAGACATTTGGTGGGATCCAGACCAGCTACAACAGGAGCTCATTTTGAAGCCACAAACTGAAGGAGAATTAATGTCATTTAGGTTATTGAAGCACTGCAGTCAGTTCTACTGAACAGTCTCATGAACCCCAGGAGTCTGATGAAATCTGTACAACCAGCTATGATGAAAGACAAAGTGTATAAGGTATAGAAGAGTATACCTTAACACAAGTGTTCAACAGACGAGATGCAAAAGGAAACCTGACAACCAGCATCAAAGGAGAATGCATAAAATTTTCCCAGCTGCTTAAGGTTTAATTAGCTAAGAGATAATGTGTCTTTATAATGACATTTAATAGATTATGACAACAATTTTATCTCTGTACCTGACTTAATAAAATTCATGTCTAATCTACTCTCAGAGACAGCAAATGAAATTTGTGAAGGCATTAGACTGAATCAGGAACTCAACATCAAAGGGGCTCAGTTAGCTGGAAATAAGTTAATTATTAGGCTCCAAAATGATGAAGTGCCAAAAGGCTTTAAGTTCCCTAAAGTAAATCTATGGATAAGGACTGAAAAAAAAAAATGTACTTCAATGTTTAGCCCTAGGGGGAGAAACAGGCCAATGATGCCACTATAGCATAGTGATATGTGGCTGTTAGTATGCAAACTTAAAAAAAATTAAATAAAACCCCGGCATTTATTTTGCATTCCACTGACTGGAATTTCTTACTCAGACTTCAACTTATTTTATTCTAAAAACTTCATGAAATACCATCCTGGTAACAAAATAGTGCTGGACCAAGCCAGTGCAGAACTGATACTGTCAATGACAATACATGAGGATGACTTGCAACTGGGCATATCTGTAATGATTAAAAATACAAGTATATTTGTGGAGATTATTCTCCTTCATACCATCTGGCATCAGCAACTGTACCCAATATTAATAAAGCAGGGGTCATGAAGTGCCCAAGATGCAAAGCCAGATAAACTCTCTTTAGTACCCTTTATGTGCTGGTTTCACTGCTGGATCATTTTCTGTTTCATCTAGCTCCTTTGTCACTACAGCCGAAGCTCTCTTGTACACTTGCTAGAACCAATTAAGAGTATTTCCAATCAAAGAAAGCTGAAATACAACTCCATGAAGGTTTATTACATTAACCTTCCCTGATCTTGCTGCTCAGCTACTTACTAGCAAGAAGGTGTTACACTGTCAGAGCAAGTAAACCTTAGTTGTGCTCATCTGGCATGAACACAGTTTTCTGTCTTCTTTTTCACATTTACCAAACTATTCAAGCAATCATGTGTTTGCATGGGTTGAAAAAATCTGACAGATGCTTCCAAAATATTGCTCTGAAGGATGGGGCAGTCAGAAGACACACCCAGAGTAGCTCTGGAGCAGCACCTGTGGCTGTGATAGAGCCAGCCAGGAAGGCACCAAACACACCAACTTAGTGAGACAGTTTGAGCTGAGAAACTCCTGTCTGCACTGCAAATGGCAGGCAATAGCTTGCTAACTACAAGGAAAGTAACTACAGAGGAACTGATGAACAACTCCCAGCTAGCAACAACTAATACTTGGTTGATGTTAATTGCTTTAGAATTGTTCCTGCAGCATTAACAGTCATGTAATTAATTTACAAAGAAATCCTCAGACAATCCAAAATAAATGCCCACTACCAGTGCCAGTGTGGGCCCCCAGTTTCTTTGCTGGCTGCAAACTTGGCATGACAATTTGTCATGACTCTAGAGACTACCTTAGTGGCTGCTAAACTTCGCATGCCAGCTGCTGACACTCTCAGATTTCACACTTGCTAGAAGAGAGGACACAGCTGTGACTTTGCCCTCGCTGTTTTGAAATTCCCTGACAGTGCAATCTCAGCCTCCTGCTGTAGTCTCCATCTCCAAAGTGACACAAAGGCAGTAAAGCAAGGGCTGGTGTCCAGTATGTGTCCCATAGTCTTGGACAAGCTCTTAAGACAGCCACACTGGAGGTCACAAATAGGTCCTGATAAAGTAAGAAGCCCAAACTCTCTCTTCCTCCCCTATCAGTCAGAGTGTTACTAAGCATATGAAAAGTGTTAAGAGATTTTATACAAATATGTTGACACTCAGTGCAACTCCCAGTGTGAAAGCAGTTCTGCTAATTTGTATTTCATTTTTTGAACACTCAGAATAACGTGCTTGTAAGAAAGTAAAAATTCATAAAGTCTGAAGTAGATACCTAGTAATTAACTTGCTCTCATACTTTCCAGTGATTTTAATGGGGTTTATTAGTTTGTTTAAGCCTTACTCTGCACCAACAGATCTGTGATTACCTTTTTCCCTTCTGCATGTGTTAAGGATGGAAACATTTGGGTGATCTACTAGACTATATCTTCAGTAAGTTTTCCCTTCCTCTCTTTTTCCCACATACATGTTGCATGCAGTACCAGTATAGCTCATCTCATTCTACACAATGAAGTACTAGCTGGCGACCACAAAATATTCGTTGTGACAAATATATCAGCAAAGAGCTTAGCCCACATGTTATAACCAAGGGAGCCATACAAGGTAAAAATGCAGGAAATAATCGATAACAACAATGGATAAATAATCACTACACTATTTTTAAACTTAAAATTGGAAAATGAGCTATTGGTAGCCAACATATTAATTTTGCAGTTCTCACCTTACTAATGCTTTGACAGTGGATCTAACCACACTGGAGAGCAGGAACAATGGAGACACAAGAATATGAAAAAGGGAGATTGAGGCAAATGCCACAGATGGGGAGAAGTCAGCATTCCTTGTCAGATGAGCATGGACCACAAACGTCTACAAAGAGAGAGACATCATCAGTATTTTGTCATCAAAAAGGAAATATGGAAAGACTTTATATTTCATAGGCATTTCATTTACAGAATCTTAACTCATTCAACAAGTTTGGGGGAGTGCTTCATACTCTGGGCTACTTCTGGTCACAGATGACAAGTGAGCATTTTCTATTCTCTCTTAGAAGAAGTGCAAACATGTAGCAGGTTTATATCCTGTCATCCTTCTTCCTCATTGCTCCATCACTTATACCTTAAAACACAGTTGTAATTAATGCTACTTAGAAAAGTCCATACTTACTATAAGAACAGCTGCAATTGGTATTGCTGCATTCATAAAGACTGTGAAGGAAAACATGTAGAAACATTTAGAAACAATTTCCATTCAGACAGCTGAGAAACTGATCTAATAATTCATAATACAAAACAAGAATGCAGATGCAAACATTGAATGCTTCATGAAACATTTTTAAACATTCAGATTGTTTTTAATGTGTGTTCTTATATATGACACTATTTCTTTATAGAACAATCAGTTCATCTTGAGATGAATATGCCTTTTCCTAGCTTTTACAAAGGATTTAAAATCAAATAAGCTTCCACAACCTTTTCAGTCCTACAGCTGAACCTGTGCTCTGACTATAAATAGATTTTAATGCCACATGGAGAAGTGCAAACACAGGGAGCTCATCTGTTTTGATCTGAGTGTAGGATAGTTTCTGGTCAATCTATTCCAGCTAAACTCTGCTTCATGGCAAAATGAAACTTCTTTTAAAACACAGAGAGCTCAGGATCCCCAGAAAGAAATTCGTGTGTCAACAGTCAAGGAAAAACTCAATGTCACTTACATTCAGTGGGATCAAGACCTTTCCCTCAGAGGGCATTACCTGTGTAATCATTTGGCAGGGGAGGAAGTCAGCTGCATGTCTCTTGGGTAAACGTAATCAGATAGCACTAACCAGACTAGCAGTTACTTTCCTAATGAGTGGTCTTCCTTGTCTGTCTAGAAGGTATTTGTACATGTCACTTGTGGCATTTTAATACTTCTCACTAAAAGTTTCAATTTAACTAGTATCTTACAGATTATAAGAATAGTGTTCTTCAGTATGGCTTTAGTAATTATTTCCAAATACTACAGTATCAAATAGGTTTTGCATATGATCTCCTCAAATAGACTTCAACTGGTCTTTTTAAAAGAATGAGAAATGCTTTAAAGATAACATAAGACAAAAGAATTGCCAGGATTCTCATATTTTTTTTCCTTTCCAGGTTATAGAAATAGTCTTAAGAAATGCAAATTTTGACTAAGAAAATGTGAATACCATCTGCTGGAGCTTCAATGCAAAGACAATTTGTCATAGTGTATTGTGCAAAATGCAGAGGAAAAAAAAGCCAACTTCAAGACAGGCTTCTTCCTGAACACTACGTTATAGCAGAGAATATTGCTGGCTCAAGGTAGCCTGTGAAATACTTGTCCCTTAAAAGCTTTTCTCCAGAAAAGTAAATGCTTCAAAGCATAAATCTTGACTTCTTGACATATTTTCCATACAGGGAAAATTCTACTCAATTAAAGAGGAAGTGTGACTAAGTGGAAAGCAGGTGTATTGATCACAGCCTAAAGCAACTGAAACAATCTCTGCAGAGAAATGGTAAACTCATTAGTAACTAATAATGCAGTAGCACTTCAGCTAAAGAGTGGATTAGAATGAAAGAAGAAACTTACTGGATATGGAGGTATAAAGTGCAAAAGACTTCAGGCTTGTCATTTCTTTTTGTCTGGTTTCCTCTACGCTGCTGTGAAAGATGTGTTCCCAAGCATAGAGTTTAAGGAGTTTAATGCCTCGAAGCATCTCATTTGTCTTCTTCAGTCTCTCATTGGAGTATTCCTGCAACATTTACATACCCATTTACTTAAAGAGTATAATTAAAGCACTTGACCCCTAAACATAAAGACAGCTAAGGAATTGTATGCAGCCCCTGTTATCAGTCAGGTATACTTTACTAGTGTTGGCCATTCAGATGTTTTCTTGCTCTTTACAAAGGTGAGCTGAAGCCCTAGAACTGAAGTCAAAGGGCTGTTGGTTTGCACTCCTAAATCATCTACCTTATACTGAAAATTTTATTCCTCTGATCACTTGCAAGGCAGCCTCTCCTGATTCCTACTTCCCAGCACACTGGCTGGATCTTCAACAGGCACACTGAGAGCATAGAGAGGAGATCAGAATATGCAGGCAAGCTACAACTGGGCACATCCCTCTGCCCAGTCAGTGTGATAGGGAAACAATGGTGCCAGGCTTCAAACCAGCAATCAGCAAGCCCAAATTAGCAAGAAACTGTGATCCTGCAGGGGACTCTGAACAAGGCCAGCTGGCTCAGGCACTAATACAGTGGTAGAGTTATACTCCCAGTAAAGCAGAACTGGAAGTTATGCTACCTCCATTTTTCAAGCTAGCTCAAAGATCTTTGTACCATGCTACTCTGCACAGCAGAGACATTTCTAGCTCAAGATGTGCAGCTCCCATGTGCAGGAATATCTAGGTGATGCTGACTGTCTGCTACAGGGATCCTTACTGCCTGCATTTCTAGAAGGGTATAGACTGTTGATGTGAAGGCATTACTTTTCACAGAGTAAGGTGCACAAATAACTTATTGCCAGACATGATTTGTGGTAGAAGATATTTCAGTGAGCTGCCTGGCTCCATTACAGGTTCATATGGCTTCCTTGGCAGAGCAATAGCTGCTGAAAGTGGCAATAAAGTTCAGAGCAGCTGGGCATGGTAATTCCAGTGGGCTGAGGGAACTTTCTCAGCAGAGATGCAGGTGACTCAAATTATAGACAAGTCAAGTGAAAAAGCAAGAACAACTTGTGATTGAGCAGACCTCTGAAGTCCCCAGTTGAAGAGCATGCTGTGGGAGTTAGGATTGTCTGTATCTTATTTAAATAAATCACTTTAATAGATTTCCACAGCTTTGATGTATCTGGGGTGCAAGTTGGAATGCAGTAACCCTCTCCCCTTGGACAGATTGCCCTCTCTTGAGTGCACAAAGCCATTTCAGTCAATAATTGCTGACCATTTACATTTGCAAGCTAGACAGATCTTAAGCTTTTTTGCTCTTAGGGAAACACACACTTGATGAAAAATAGAAACCCCCAAAACTGCATCTTTACTGCTTACACTTATAATGTTTTCACATTCCTGAACATTTCTAATGTTTGAGATTCAGTTCCTGTGTTGATGTCCACAGTCAGCTTTGAAATTCCAAATACAGACCAATGCCTAATTACCAGACATGATATTTATAGCATGTACAAGTTTGAGGACACTTACCAAAGTGCTTCTCTGGGCCTGTGAGAGTTTTGTTGCTACAAAGTACTGAACAGGTGCAAGGACTATGATTACTGCTGCTCCAATTAAGGCACTGATTCCAAGAAGGTAGTAGAGCAGAAGAACTCCTACAATTATCTGTTGGAAGAAAAGAAAGTAGCACAAGGGTTGGGATAAATTAACTTTGAGTATGCACCACGAGGACCAGTCACAGGGTAACTGGACAGCATGTCTGAAACAACAGCCTCTACAGCCAACCCTACCCCTAAACTTCACCTGTTCTGCATTGCTTGTACAGTGGGGTTTGGTAAGTCAGGATTTCACACCAGGGGACTGAATACACCCACCTAGTGTCCCTACCCAGCTGTGGATTCTTTATATTTCCATTTCATGACTCCCCATTATGAAGAGTACAAGAAAGCTGTATAGATTTTCATAAAATGTAACTCACAGCTATTTAAAATACATTTATAAAGAAATTTATAAATAAAAACCTTTAAATAAAGTTTTCAAGTTATTTTAGAATACTTCCAAGTAACACACTGAGGTACTACTCCCTTTACTGTCACTATTCAGATTTTTTTCCCCATTGACCAGATGACGTAGCATGCTTTTTTTTTTACTTTTTTTCTTTTCTTCTTCTTCTGTGTTATTTAAGCATTTTTACACTGGAGTATACATCTCACAGTCTGATCAAAACTAACTAGCCTACATCACATGTGACTTCCACAAAGAAGGAATGTTTCTTTACTTAACTATGGAAACTAATATGAAATATTATTGCAATAAAACTAATCTTGTAAGTGTTAACATAACATCATTGCTGATCATTTAATAAAAAAAGAATGATCATAAAGCATAACACTAAAAAAACCCACTTCAAGGAAACTCTAATGTAAAATTGCAAGGAATTCTTTTAAGGATGCACAGAACCAAACTGGCACTGAATGTTAAAACAAAGGTTAGAGAAACAGCGTAAGAAAAAAAGATTTGTCTTGGGTACCTAAGACTCTGGAGTGAAAGCTCCAGTCTGGAGGGAAAGGGATACACTTCATGCAGCTCAATAAACACAAACAAGACAGATATAAAAGCTGCCATTATTAACTACCACTATTCTAACAAATGACTCCTGAACAATCTGGAGCACTGACAATCTGTATGGTTACCAGTGTAAGCTGATAGTGGAAGAAGTAAGCATGTCAATGTTTGCATTTGAAAAGTGTTGAAAATCTGGAAGCATTACTGCAAGTAATTCTGTATTTATCAAACTGCATACTACACAGTCAAAACTAACCAGTAGGTACATAATATCTGAACTTTGGATGAAAAGATCTGGCAGATGGGAAAGCTTTCATTAATATTCTGAGAAGGTAATAATATTTTTAAACAACTATGTAATGAAACACTTCACCTCCCTTTCACCAAAATCCCAAAGCTCTTACCTGCCAGAGATATATATAATGAGTAAGAAACTCACCAACAGCTCTGCTTATTTTGTCTTGATTATTTATTGAAGATAGGAAATAACTTTTAGCCAGAACCTGCTTTGTGGCCAGTTTTGAAAGAGACAAATGTCTTTTCATTACAAATGTAAGCTATCCTTGTCAATGAACCAGAGGTATGACAATGCAGGATTTTTAAATAATAACAATGAAATCCAACAAGGGTGTTTATAAAATGGAAGTGTGGGGGGGGAAGCCTTTATAGCACCTCATTTTGCTCCCAGGGTTTGAGCCAAACCTACAGAGGGCTTCTTTCAGTAGATGGGCATCCCCAGGCCTCTTTTCATTGATTTCAATGGCCTTCAAACAGTAACTTAAGGCAATGATAAAGCTCCTATTGACTCCAGTCAGAGCAAAGATGGGTCTCAAATTATCTGGACTGTGTAGAAATCCTACATTGTTATGAATGGCTAGGGCTTCTAGTCAAGGTTAATTACAAAATACACAGCAGTTGCTGAAATGTTGATTGTTAGGTTAAGAGCTACAAAACAATTAAAACCCTTTTTAAAATAATAATGAAGCCTGTTCAGCTTTCTATTAGGCATCTCTTGGGCATCCAGTAATTGTTTTCACTATCTTCTAAAACAAAGTATTGAGTGAACATCGTGGAAACATGTTTTGGAGAAACCTTTGTGATCACTGTGACACGTTTCATTTATGCCTTGCAATGTGTGCATCACCCATATAACAGGAGCATGCTTTGACACTGCTAGTCCTCATCTGCTAAGGAGCATTGAAGGGTGAATTTTAATGCAAATATTACCATACTTTCAGAAGACTGTCAGGAAATCTTTATGAGTCTGTGACTTCTGGCACATCGGAGAACAATGTTGTTACAGAATATGTAATGAAATTGGCTTAATTCCCACTTGCACTGAAGCTCTCTCTACACTGAGCTGCCAGAGCAGTCTTGTAAAAAGTGGACTCTTTACACAGTCTGTTTTACTTACAGACTTAGAGTGGAGACTAAGCCTGAAGGCTAATTTGATCCTCAATATTACCATTAAAGGGGTGGACTCTTTAACATCTCATAGCTCTTAGAGCAATTAAAAATCAGCATCAGCACACATTCCTTGATCACTGTTTTTTTTTCCCCACTTTAAGGAAATCTGGTTCCAATTTTTTCCCTCCATACTAATCCTAATGCAGTCCTAAATACCTATAGTCCTCTTACAGATGTGAAATAACTTGCCTGCAATGTTCCTAGATATTAATAGCTTGAAATCTTGTTTCAATCCATCCTTTAACTTCTTTGATATCTCTGCTTTGATAAAATTCATAAGCATTCGATCACTACAGACTGATGCACACTAATATCAAAACATACTCAATCTCCTTACCTGTACTGGCATAGCCCAAAGGTTAGGACAGAGGAAAAAGAACCACATCAACTGATTTGTGTCTATGGCAACCAGGTTACAGATCTGGCCTGCAGTCATCTCCCCCATAGACATGTTAGAGGTTGAAAGCTGCATAATTTTATTGTATATTTTGGTCTAGAAGAGAGATCAAAAGGTGTTAGCACATAAAAATAAGATTTCCAGCTCCATCTAAAACATAGGTTTAGTCCAGCATACTGAGGGAAACCAACATTCCCAGTAAGTTGAATGAAAAGCTTGAAAGTTTTGCCCTGTGTGTTATGATGAAAAATTTTAAGGTATTGTTTTATGGTGCACCCTCAAAAAGCACAGATTAAGGTAAAGTTCTTACTTTTGCATATCTGAGGATTGGTAAGAGAATTAAACCTTTTCCTGCCCACAGGCCCAAGAATCACGTTAGCAGCTGTGATTTATACCTCCAGCTTCTCCATGTAGTGTCCCTGCTGTAACCAATGCTAATAAAAGAATATACTACATTAAATATATACTACTCATTACATTATAATATTTGTTATTTTTCTCCAGCACTTGATTCAAAGTGTGAGATCAAAAGAGGATTAAACAATCATGCTGCTGCTGAAAGCATCCATCTATCACATGGACTCTCACAGATCTATGTGGTTCAGTGGATAAATAGTGTAACTTATAAGGCTGGCTTTCAGGCTGTCAGAGGGTAGGTTTCAGCCAGTGCATTTGGCAATACCACATTGTAATCTTACACCTAATTCTCTCATTTCCAGGCACAGATCTCTGAATACTACATAAAACTTTGATCTGTTGTTCACAGTTAAACAATACTATGGACTCCATTTGACCAATCTTCCTTATGTTCAGTAATTAAAATTCTGAAATGCCTGGTGGATTCTGTGGCATGACCCATGGAATGAGACACTACCACATGCATTGGGAATACAATCTATTCTTTTGTCCAAATTATATTTACAAAACATTTTAAGCTGTATTCTTTGCATGGGATGTTACAAAACCACAGCTCTTTGAGATGGGAGAGGTCTAGTTCAGAAATTCAATTATTTCAGAGGTTATATTCAGTTTTACTATCTGCAAATCTGTGCTCAAAGTTAAGAAGAAATACAGCATTAGATATTGCAAATAAACAATTATATAGAATCAAATAAATAAAAGACAATGCAGGACTAATTTAACAGCTTTTAATGGCAATGGTTACATTCAGTACATTTCAGGAGACAAGTGCTTTAGAATTTAATGACTATAATTTGTATTTATGAAAACACACAACTGTATGAAAATAGGTTAATAATATATTGGCTACCTGTATTGCACCTCTCAAGTTGATTCCTGTTTCAATAGCAACATAGTATGATGCTTGGAGAAAGGTCCTTTGCAACAAAAGGGCAAAAAATAAGAGTACAGCCAAAACATAAGCATTGGACAGGAACTCTTGAGATGAAATAAAGAAAACACCAAGAATTTTAGTCTGTAAAAAAAGAAGAAAGTTATAACCCAGGTGCAATGGTAATTTAACTAGCACATTTGTATAATCAATAAGCAAGGATAACCACAGTTTATTATTCTGAAAGGGCTCCCTAACTTACCTGAAACTTCACAGTTTATCAATGCCAGGAAACAGTTATACAGTGAACCACCTCAGTAAGCTTTATTTAAATGCAGAATGACATGCATAGGATTTCTGATACCCTTCCAAAACTCTAGGACACTTTGCTAAAAGATGTGCAGTGCCCATTTTCAGAAAGGAATAGTTCATGTCCTTTCAGAGAAATCCATCTCCTTACTTTAGCACCTCAGGTTACTGAAAACTAAAATGACCTTCACAACTTGCCAAAAAAATATTCATCCAACTCCCAGAACTATGCACATTGTTTTGGTTTCTAGCATCTTGTTCAGCTTTGTTATTTATGGTCCTTATGTCTAGCAAGTTAATGAGATCACCAATGTGCATTCAAAACATGTCTATAGCCTACTGGGAAAACTGCATTTCTTATAGATTATATTTAACAGACACCTTTGGTCCCAGTACCACTTGAGAGGCTGGCTCACCTTGGGAAGCTTTCTGGAACTATTCAAATGTCTCTGCCTTCCTCTTTCTCCCCTTGGATTCCTTCAAAACTTGCTGGCTTATGTTGTCATTAAAGCCAAAATTCGGAAGAGGTGTCTTTCCATCCCTTCTCAGAGGGCATTTTGTCATTTACACTCCTACTGTATTCCATGCTCAGCACTTCTCTTCCTGCCTACATAGCTTTTTGCTACAGAGGACTTTATAACACCTAATAAACTATATTTCACAAATTCTCACTCTCTGCTTTCACTCTTCTTGGCCACAAGGGCACATTGCTGGCTCATGGTCATCCTTCTGTCCACTAGGACCCCCAGCTCCTTTTCTTACAAACTGCTCTCTAACTCTAATTCAAATAGGCTACAGCAGCTTTATACACTACAAAAAGTCTGTGGTACAGTAAGAATCTCTCTTCCAGAATATTTACAGTCTTACAACTTCAGTTTTTCAAATCAAGTTAACTTGCCTTTGACCTCTGCAAGATCTAACTGTAATTGTAAATTTATTCTTGCTATTAGCAGGAAGTCTCCAGGCTCAGCCTTTCCATTTAGCCTGGAAGCTTTAGAAGATATAATACAGGTCTGAAAAATTACAAGTACAACCTAGCCTTCTCCCATGCTACCTGTAAAGCCTTGAGAGGCCTTGGCTTAAAGCTGCCTGTGCAGGTGTATGTCCTCGGGGTGCTGGGGCTAAGCTGTGGTAGCCTGGGGCTACTGTGCTGGTTCCCAGGAGAAGCTGCTGGAAGCTTCCCCCCCCTCCAAGTGAGACCCAACCCTGGCCAAGGCTGAGCTGATCAGTGACAGCAGATACTCCTCTGCAATAACACATTTAAGAAGGGGAAAAAAGAAACTGCTAAAGGAGCTGCAGGGGAGAGGAGAGGAGGGGGGGGAGGAGGGAGAGATACGTGAGCAGATACCAAGGTCAGTGAGGAAGGAAGGGAAGCAGATGTGCCAGGGCAGATTCTCCTGCAGCCCAAGGATGAGACAGAAGGTTGTCACCCTGCAGCTCTTGGAAGACCACAGTGGAGCAGCCCTGAAGGACAATGGTGGAGCAGATTTGGATCTGCAGCCACAAAGGACCCCATGCCAAGGGGCAGTGGCTGTGTCCAAAGCAGCTGTGGTTCTGTGGGCAGCCCAGGCTGGAGCAGTCTGTCTGCTCAGGAGGGACTCATGTTGGAGGGGTTCATGAAGGACACTCTCCCACTGGAAGAGGGGAAGAGGGAGGAGTCCTTCCTGAGGGGAAAGGAGTGACAAAAGGCAACGTGATGAACTGACTACAACCCCCACTCCCTGTCCTCCTGGGTGGGAAGAGCCAGAGAATAGGTGTATCATCTGAATGTGGTCTGTCAGCAGATATTCTTAACACTGGAACTGCTAATCCTAACATCACAATTTGGAAGATGCTACCAGCAAAATATAAAGGTTATCATCCTGACAGTCTCTTCTTTGGTGTGAAATGATTAACACTCAGAGAAATTCATGTCATATGAACGCTCCAGGGTGGCCACAAATATTGATACTGGGGTTATAAATAAACACGAAGAGCGTGACAGAATTTAAGATGCTGTCATGCTCTGACTAACCGTAGCACAGACTAAAGCAGTTAATACTGCCCAGGATACCCATGTGATCTGAGTTCAAGCTCCAGGGCAGTTTATATCTGTCAAAAAGGGCCTGAAAAATAGAGCAAACATGACACTTTTCCGTTTATCCTTTTGCTTCAGTTTCAAAACCAGAAATTGTTTGGAAGATACAGTTGACTCGTTACAAGATCTCCTTAATCTAAACTATTTAAAATGAAGAAATGTCACTTTAAGGAATGGGGAAGAGATGGTCTCCACTGTACTCACAGCTTGCTGTGGTTGTCTGATTCTATCCCCACTGTATGGCAGTTCTCTCCAATGCCCTCAAACTCAGCAGCACATCAAACATACTTTTTTGACTCCTGTATTTTTATGACATTTTGACTGTACCTGTGGGCGGATGGTATTGTTTCCTTTTCCAACATTGTGAACAATCCCAGAGATGCAGAGTGGACCAGCAAATCCAAGCAAGTCAGCCAGAATACGGAATGTGCTACTGAGGAGTAAAGGTCTTCCAAAAGCACCGCAAAGGGCACGCCAAATTGATCTGGATCCTTGTGGAGATGATGACCTTTTGATCTACTCCAAATTCAAAAAGAATCACTAAGTATTACAGTACATATTAAACTCATTTCTGGTAAATTATTGCTATATTTATCCCTCCTTTAATTCATTGACAACCAGTTGCAATCTTTGCACTAGAAGAGCTCAGAAACTACAATTATTGTTTCATCTGTTTTTCCAGAGTCAGAACAAAGCATTAATTTGTACTCTCCTCCATGTCACAAAAAGAACCATTCTTTCTTTCCTACCCTTAATAGGGTTCAAAAAAGCATGTTGTTTGTGACTTGCTGAGTGAGGAAATAAAAAACAGAGGGAGGGAACTGACAGGTTTTTTGTTCCTGTGAACAAAGAGACTGTAAACCTACACTCTTGTTAGACAGAATGCAGAAGACTTCTCAGTATCTTGAATATATTCAGCTCCCATCAGGGACAAGGAAAATTTGAGCTGAGGTAGTTTCAGCCAAGAATTCTCATACAGACAAACTGGAATAGCATGGAAAAAATAGTCCTGTGAGGCCTCATTAATATTGACTCGAACTCAATGGTTCCAGAGTCTTATCATAAAACATTATATTGGGGTTCAATTAATATAATCCATAATTACTTTCTACATCAAAATAGAGGCCATGTGGATTTTACATGCATTTAACCAGTGATGTGTGTTGACATGCATTTTAGGTAGAAAGTTCAGTGTTTGTAAGAGGTAGAAGTGAGTATATGATCTCTTTACACATGGGAATCTATGCTAATGGATATTTCATTTGCATCATATCTGTTTAAATAATTATATATCATGCTCTCTGCATGAAAAACAATGAAAAACTTAAGCACTGAGTAAGTAGCTGGACAGAATTCCATGTTTTGCTTACCTTTTGTGCTTCAAAGGCGTCATTAAGGCGGATGTAATTGGTCAGAGCTCTCATAGCAATAGGAAGCTTGCCAATGGTTTTCAAGTCTATTGGTTTTTTATGGGCAGTCTTGATAAATGTATTCATCCACCAGTATGTCCCTTTGGATAACAGATTGACAAATGGCTGGAGGAATCGAACACCAAGGTCCTGGAGATCCTCAGGAGGTTTAACTTCTTTGGGAGTTTTGAAGAAAACATACCTCTGAAATTCAGAAAAATACCAAAAGAATCATGCTAAACACACAGAAAGGGAAAGTTCACAAAGCAAGAAATAAAGGACAGCAAGATAATAAATTAACCAGTTCTGGTTTCTTGAAAATACTCAGGGAATTTAGGTATTCATATTCACATATATCTGGGAGGCCAGAGAGCATGCCCAGTCACCCCAATAAATAATTTATTGTGACTGTCTCCTGGAAAATGAGAGATGTTATTTGTGTGTCTCAGATATTCTGATAGGCCTATAAGCTCCTTTCATCCAGTCTTTCCTTGCATCAGAAACACTGATTGCTTCTGATGACTGAAACTGTGACTCATAACAGACTTTTTTAAAACAAACTGGACAGATGAATTTAATCTTCATTTAGCTGAAATGGAGCCTGGCATTTTTAAAATTGTAGATTCATCTGGCCTAATCAAGTTGGGTTAACCTTTGATTCTCAAATATGTGCCTATTTCTCAGTGGATTTTTCTCTCTCCTTTAGAAATGCATTTCACAGTAACTACCCAGAAACAGGGATGAAGAATAAATCCCCAAAAACTAAAATACAGAAGGAAACTTTTGTGATACTAACTTACCCTCACCCTGATGACATTGATTTCTACAGCAAGCAGCATTCCATAGAGAGCAACCAGGAGTCCTGTGAGGCAGAATCGAAGCTGAGAAAATCCAACTCCATTGTCACAGAACTTTACAAATTTGATGGTTTTAGTAATGAAAGCTAAAGTCCAGTAGAACAGCAATGCTGCAGGAGGAAAAAATAAAGTTAATCAGCTCCACAGTCACAAAAATATGTAACAGCTGTATTAAATATTGATTCAAAAAGAATGCAACAAGAATATATAGAACCAGAGAGTAGCCTTACTCGTGTCAAAACAGAAGGCTAATTCAATTCCACAAACATGAAAATATTAAGATAATATTAGTTCCAAAATCTTTTCCTATAAGGTTTAGTGGTATTTGGCCAGTTTGACAAAGTGAAAGCTGCCGAAGGAAATTTTCCTCTGTTGTATGCAGGCATTGGCATGATGAGTTCCAGGGAGGGAGTTTCCCAAAAGTGTAGGTGGAATGATGCTCTTCAAATCTGGTTAATGCTACAAGACTGCAATGAATTCAGCTTGAAGAAAAATTGATCTCAGACCCCTGCAAATTTCTGGGATTCATGCAGGAACACTCAGTAAAATATTCTCTTCAAATTGCTGCTGCTCTATTGTTCAACACAAATCCCATGTATGTAATTTATAACACAGACACACAGGCACACCAGGAAAGGATGTTCTGGCATTAGTAGAACACAACCAACTTTTTAGAATTCTGCAGAACTTCTCATCTGGGAGTGCTACTATCAGATATAAATAAATTATCCCTGCAGTAATCTCCTGTGATTTGAAAACACTCCATACCATTCACCTCCCCATGAACAAGCTCCTGTTCCCTCTTCTTAAGCAAATACCTTTTATGTTCTTTCCTATGAATCTTTCATTGATGCTCTATCTGCCATGGTGCAACAGCTGGAATGCTCTCTGTCTGCCAAGGAAAACATGGATATGCTTTCTGAGTGTCTTTCAGCATCACCACAGAGTCCTCAACCAAGACATTAGCAACTGCAAGTCTAACCTACAAATATAGATAATAATCAGGAACTTGCACAGATTTCAAAGAATTTGTGATGTTCCAGCCACTTTGAGGCACCCTAGAAAGCCCTGTGGAGATGTACCATGGGGCTCATCTTTCCAAGGAAAGCTAAATTCAACACTGAGTGTTCATATGGGATTTGGGGTTGCCAATCCTGCTTCTGTGGAAATCAGATTCAAAACTGTCACTTAAATGAAGACAGTAAATGGAACAGTGTAGGAGCACTGGGCATTAGGACCTTTGCCAAGAGAGTCTATCTTCCTCTAAAATTAACAGGCCAGTTTGTATGAAGAGAACAGTAAGAGGTCAGGTACTCTGGCATATTTGGTATTTTAGAGGCTGATGCAGCTGCAGAGAATTTAAAAGTCATGGTTACAAAATCCCTCTACACCCTTCCTATGTGAGGCTTCTATCACCTTCCCAAATTAAACTGCACCAAACCTTACCAAACCTTAAGATTGTTTCCTACCTTTACTATTTTCAATACGTGTCACACTTAAATCTCACTTAATCCAATAATACATTCCACACTGTTCTCCTCCTAACCTTTACAATTGGTTAGAAAAAAAAGATAATTTTCTTAAATAAAAAAACTCATGTTTTCAAATATTACTACCACTTTCAGAGTAAAACCTCAAAGTCCTTATTGTTATTTCAGAATTTTCTCCTATTTATTTTTTGAGGCTTACCTATAGAAATAAAAAAATAGTTCAGTAAGATAATACCATTCAATTACAAATTTTTAATGCCAAGAAAGCTAGATTTTCCAATTCAGTTTGAAAACCATTCTAACATGTATCTTGCTAAATTTTAAAACTGATATGCATGCATTCTGCAACACTGCAAAAAGCACCAAAATCAGCATTATTACAAGAGTCCAGTAGTAAACAGAGCTACATGAAAAAAGCTATGTGTGTTGAAATATAATTACAGGTCAAAAGCACCCAGAAAAAAACAGATTCAGAGCAGATCAAAGTATTCCAATCGTCTAGACAGTCAACTGGGATCCTAGACTCAGTCATTAGCTTCAGAGAATAAATATTACAAACCTTTTGATAAGAGATAATGACTACTTCAAAATAGCCAACAGCCTGAGCATAAAGCTGAAAGGAAGGGTCAGTACAGGAAGATGAAAGGCAGGATGATGTCCTTGTCTTGCATATCCCAAGGGAACCTGCTAATCCCTGGGTCTGTTACAGTATCTGCCTCTTGAGGAACTACAGATGGACTTGCTGTCTTTAAGGTACAGAGTGAAAAAAGAAAAACATCTTTTGAAAAAAGAAAACATCTAAAAGGTTCACAGAGCTGGAAAATTTTATCCTGTTCAGAATTCATGGCCAGACCTTTCAGAGCTTTCTGTACTGCATCAGTGAGAATTTACCCACTGGTCTCAGCAACTTTTGGGTACAGCTCTCTTAGCCCTGGCTTTACACAGCTATCAGCTCTTTACATTGATCCTGCAGCTGAGAGTGATGATGTCCTGCAGGCAGATGGAACCTCATTGATGTTTAGAAGCAGCAACAGATGCCACATCAGGTCATATATCTGTCTATAACATTAGATTTCCTCTACAAAATTTCACTGACCCTGTTTTGGTCTCCTTTCTCATACACTCAACAAAAAGTTTATCAAGAACTTCAGCTCTTCCTCATGGTTCCCACTTACCTCATTTGTGTTAGGCTCTAAAGGAAAGCTGCTTCATGGCCACACTGCACTCTAGTGGGCTGATAGCTGAGCATAGGTATAATTTCACAACATCATTGTGGCCTAATTTGCATAAAATTAACATCACATAGCCCCAGCTGTCAATACAGAGTAGTTGCAATTAACACTCAAAGATGATAATCATCACAGTCAAGAATAAATTTCCAGAAATGTCTGAGGTTCTCTCACAAACTCGGGACAATGAAAACAAAACAAAGAAAAAAAAAAACCCCAACAAAATAAAAAAATCAAAGCCCCTCAACTTGTGAAGACTTTGGATTAAAAGTAAAATCATACTAAGTGGGAAACACTGCAATAGTTTGGTTTCCTTTTTTGCCTAGGAATTAGCTATTGAGAGTAGATTTTCTAAAGGAGTCTATTCCTTGGAAATCCAGCAAAATTAAAATTCACAATTTTTAACTTTATTATCAGTAACGCCTAAGTGTTGGTATTCAGTGGTACAATTGTTTATTATTCAAATATTGTCCAGAGCATATCCAGCATCAGCTCTCTAGATACTGAATGTAATTCCTAAGAAAGAGAAATCTCTCCAGAGAAGGGATTATGTAAAAAATGGCTAATTAACTGACTGTAAATGGCTAATTTACTCACTGTAAATTTGTGCTATTCTTTACAATGATTTAAGAGCAGAAATGTGGTAGCAACACTAGATTATTAAACACTGCATTATAAAGCTGAAATTAAAAAAGAAAATACACTAAAAAACCTCAAGAAAATCACTGCTTGCTTTCCATAGGTGACTGTAACAGGCTAGCAATGTTTTCCTAACTAGTTCTGTGAGAAGTCATTAAGTAGACTGTGTTGACTTATTAAAAAAGTAAATGACCTCACCTGGTTATAACAGACAAAAAAGAACCTAATTTAAAATAGGCTACAAGAAAAAAGCAGTCCTAAATGAGAAGACAGACTGCCAAGCTTTGATCTGAAGCTCTTGAAGAGAAATTACATTTTTTTTTTTTTTTTAAGAATTACAGGCTCCTTCTGCAGAAGAGCATGCTTGCTTTCCAAAACATGCAGTTCAAAATAATTAATATTTAAAAGCTTTCTCAAATCCACCTGACAAAAACAAGAACAACTTCAATATACAGAGCCACAACGATACAAGACAAACTTTAGCAGGATCCATTACTACAGAAAATCAGCTCAAACAAAACTTAATGAGCTAGGACCACCAAAGAAGTAACAGCTCACAAGATGACTAAACTTGTAAAGCACCACCAGCAGAGAACATGTCAACAACTGCATAATTGTCAGGAGTAATAGATTTTCTGAAGCTAGCAACAGTTTATTTACAGTCTTGCAGAAAAAGTTATTTCTTACTCGTGGCTTTTTCCATTCAAAGTTCTTAAAGCAGATTATAAATTTTAATAAATTCAAATTACATGAATTATATTTGGGTCATCAGAAATAGGGTAATAGGGTTAGGATGAGGTTGGACTTGATGATCTTGAAGATCTTTTCCAGCCTGAGCAATTTTATGATTCTATAAAGGAAATTTTACAAACAGGAATGAAGAACAAGCAGGCAAAGTAGTATATCCAGGGTCACACTGGAAGTCAGTGATATTGTTTGTTTCCCTTGACTCTCTTTCATCAGACCACACACTGGGCATGGTTTCAATCTTGTATTGTGCTTCAATGCCTCGTGCTGACTAGCAGGGGGATTTGGATAGCTTTCAGATTAAGAGTTGGATGTACTGTTTTTCCCACAAATCCAGTTTTTCCTAGAGAAGACTTTTGCTCACCAGATCCCTGAGAACACCATACAGGGCACTATGAGAAGTTAAAAGCACTGAAAGCAATGAAATGTTTCAGGAAAGCTCAGAACTGAGTCTGGCAATGGCAAGCAGCCCAGAATAGCTTTATCCATAGAAGCTAGCTCTGAGATTTGTCACAGGATGAACAGACACACAGCACCACAGTCACATTTCCAAGCCTTTTCAGCTGTGAGACATACCTATTAACAACTTCGGGAAATTGGATGTTTCAATATTATGGTAATAGACAACCGAAGTGATGGCAGCCAAGAATGCCATCCCAGCTGGCATGTAGAGGTGCAAGTGCCTGGATTCTGAAACCCTTGAAAAGAAAAGAGTTAACATCTATTAAAATCAAACCCTTTTTGTTTAATTTATGAATTGTATCCTTTACCCAGTGCTTATAGGATTTTCTGCAATGACTTACACACATGTAAAGCTCTCTGAATTTCAATTGAATTTTGCTCTTAAATCACTTAGCTGGATTTCAATTTTCCTCTGTGCTGAAAATGAAATGTGTGTATTCCTATTTCCTATTGAAATCAACTGGAACATTGTTTAAATTAGGATAAGCAGCTCAGCTCCAAAATGAGAAAAGTTATTTTAAGCTAAACTACTTTAGGAGCTGTCCATCAAAATATGCAGATAAGACCAACTGACAGCATGGTTCTACATTTTCTACTGAAACTTTTTTTTTTTTTTTTCCCCCCGTCTGGGAGCACCACAGAATGGGAATTACTTACAGCAAGTTCTCTTTTCAGTGACTGCAAGACAACAGACACAACCTAGGACAGAATAATTTACCCTTACGTTTTGTTCTGTAAAGCAAAACTCTCCTGGCACTTTGCTTCAGATATCAGTGAAGGAGTCCTGCCAAGTGCAGCCCTTTTGGAATATGGGAATTGTTGGGCACTGTGGTTGGTTTGTGCAGAGGTGGGTAGAATGTTTTCATTCCTCTTTCCTCCTATTTGCCATCTTCTCCTCCCAATTTCCTCCTTTCACAGAAGCAATGAGGTGTTCTGTGTCATTAAGAGGTACAGTTTCCTCTGTCTCCCAATCAATTCCAGAAGATGCACCAAGAGGAACTCTTCAGGACACAAACATTGTGGGAAATTCACACCTTGTCTTCTAAACCTTGTGGAAAATAAATTATCATCTCTGGATCTGTTCTTGCTGCAGCAAAAGGTACCTTTGTGTGGTCTTAAGAGACAAAAGGGATTGTGCTGTCAGGGATTTGGAGATCATCACAGGACATCACTCGTCAGAGAGCAAAACATCCCAAATGTCTAACAGATCTGTAGGAGCCCAGGAGGACCACTTCCTGCATCTTTCCTAGGGAAGGAAAGCCCTCCCTCACATGGACATTGTAGTGAACCCTGCAGAGCTGGCTAGAGCTGCACAGAGGATTTCTGGCATAAACACTTAACATCCCTTGATGGCAATGAGTTGTATGTGTTTAAGTCACACTGAGAAAAGATTCTCCAGTCTCTGAATTCCTAGTATTGACAGAAGCTTTTGTATATCAGGGCCTTTTCTCAGCAAAGAAAAAACAAGCAACAGGAAAAGATTTCTTCAGATAGCCCAAGCTTCAGTGGGTAACACTGCAGGAGTGAGAGTTTATTTTTTAATTTTTACAGGGAGAAGTTGCTGGAATTCTTCTATATAACTGTATCTCCTATAGCTGCATATATTGCTGAAGTGCCAAAGCTCTGGCACCCATTTGCTGTCAAAAGGACTTATCAACATGATTCATTTTGATCTCAGAAAGCTGATGAGTCTCAAAATCTGCTTTTATTCACTGGAGCATTTCCTAGCCTGCTGAGTGCTTGGTAGGCATGGCTGTGGGTTGGCACTCCCTCAGTACAGCCACGAGCTTTGATTCTCATCAGGTGACACTTACTACTTAACAGCAGCATTCTGAGTCAAGTTAAACAGCAAACACACACAATGAGAAGGATTGCTGAAGAGCAAAATAAAGCACAAACCTCAAAGCAGGAGGTTTTGCTGAGCATCCCACACCCTGATAACTCTGAATAACCATGGTAAAAATGCCTTTTTTAAAAAAAACAAACTTGCACTGAGAAACATCCTATTTATATACGCTTAAGAGAAATTATAATAATAATTATGATATCAGCTTTTACAGCAGAATACTGCAGTGCCTTTCACACCATTTGGTATTATATAAATGACTAAAAAACAGAGAGCTTTTGATCTATTTAATGAGGAGCTTCAACTTTAAAAATCCTTTGGTTGCAAATTTGTAATAGTTATGAAAATCACAGCTTTCTTCAGTGGAAGATGAACACGGTAATTTTTATAAAACATCAGCTTTCTCCATCATAAATCACTCTCCTCTATCAGATTACTGTTTTAAAGACATACTAAGTTGAATAACAGACAATGAATCATGTTCATATAATGCAAGCTGCTCTGCTCAAGGTAACAGTGCAGAGGTACTGCACAAACATCAGAAGAAACTCTGGTGTGTAAGACAAGCCCCTATAGATCTGTTCTGTTATTAAGATAAACAGAACTCAGTTTGTGGGGGAATGAAGTTACTTACTGTGCATATGGGAGTTCTGCCTGATTCAGGACTGTGGGACTGCATCCTTAGACTTAAAACATCACAAAAATGTCACCATCTGCTTGAATTGTTAGGATTTATCTTTGGAAAGATAGTGTAATTCAGCTGAACTAAAAATTATTAAGGTCAGTTACATGTGTGTACAGAACTTGGCAAGGTCTGTGGAATTTCTGATGCAAGGTCAACAGGTTAATCAGCAAGAATACAGATTACATGTTTATAACCACAAGGAACATGGCCCAGATGAGAATTTAGACAGGAAGAAAATACCTACCCTGAAACCTTTAAAACACTCAGTGCTATCAGGAGAAATTACAGACACTTACCCATCAGACACTATGCCCTCTGCAATTTCACACACCAGCACAAACAAGAGGATAAAAGTCAGTATCCAGCGTAAGTTGTGGCCAGGAAAATGAAGCCATGTGCTATGGTGTATATGTACTTTGGAACTCTGACTTCCCCATCCTAAACAAGAAGAGAAAATTAGGAACAGCTTTCCTAACAAGAATGACATACAAACCTCCTGCAGACAGAAAAGCATATGCAGAACAAACTAGTCTACTGAACTGGACACAACTGTGTAATTAAACATGCATGCATCTGAACATTTTCAGAACTGTGTTCTCATTGCTTCACTTCATACAGAAGGCCTTGAATTCCTATTTTAGCAACTTGCTATCAAGTAATTTTTCAACTACTCTGTTTAAATGAACAAGTAACATTTCGACAAATTTGACAACACTACAATACATTCTCTATTTTTTCTTCATTGCATTAACACCTTATCTTATATTTTTTTAAAGCAGTAACCTGTTCTCTAGATCTAAATAAAAATTAGCAGTACTGAGGCAAGCCAGATAAACAGAGATTACCCTAAGCAGTTTTTCAGCTGACCCCGTTTTAACAGTTGTGATGTTATTTCAGCACCAGATCTTCTATGATGAACAGAAGTGAGCGTTAAATCAGACAGCTCCTGCCATGGCTATCCAGAGGGCTGAAGAGGATGGCACTCGAAAGTAGTAACAGCCGCATTTATTGAACCACCGGGCCACCTACTGGTAACCCCAGTTTTATCTTACCAAACTATACGCGCTGCAGATATGGCAAGAGTTAGAGCAGCCGGGCAGTCCTCCTGGTCATTACAAGTAATTAGGAAGGCTGCCCAGCTGCTTTAACTCTTCAGTAATCGTAGGGACAATTATTAGATAACGATAGAGTTCCTTGCCAGGTCTCCTGGTTTTTCAGAGCCCATTTATTTTTGCTTCCCTTGCTGCTAGTCAAAGTCTGCAGGCAAATCCTGCAACTGTCCAGTACCCATCCAGAAAAGGAGGGGCTGATCTCTAGAGAGCCCCTAAGCTGCTCCACCTCGGAAAGCCCCCAGCAGAGGGAAACGGGCACCGCTGCCAGGAGCGGAGCGATGCTGGCAGGAGCATCCCGGAGCTTCCACCGTGCCCGAACGCCCTTTGCAGCCTCCGCCTCCCCGCACAGCGTAGAGAGAAGGCCAGGCGGGGGATGCACGGCCGGGGGGAGGATGCGCATCCCCCGCCCGGCCGC